>WBNQ01014762.1:0-51180 GCA_013401375.1 Spizella passerina
CAGCAACTGCAGGGAAAGTGGATTATTAAATAAATATATCTAAGTCTAGAATCACTACAGACCTACAATATTTGAATCTATTTTGGAGAAAAGCAAATAATCAGCCTCAGTTCACATAACTCTTGTGTCCCTCTGTCATTTTGGGTTTTTTTTAAAATATCTTTCCCCATCTTGCAGGAACACTAAAGATAAATACCCAAAGGGTTCCACAGTATTCAGATATTAGAGACCAAAACAAAGCTAAGGTGAAAATCTCCCATCAGCACAAGAAATGCCATCCTGCCTGCTCATCTACTTGTTGGGGATTTTTTCCTTTAAAAACTTCTCTTTTTCCCTCCTTCTGTCCTCAAGTTACTTCACTCTAACATTTTTTCTTGATACAACAGACTCAATAACATGCACGTAACTGAAGAAACCCACCTGGTTTTGCTCCCTTCCCTGACCTCCAGCACTGGAAACAAGATCTAATATCACACGCCACTAAACCACTGACCTCTGCCTTTGGGAGCTGATGAAAGCTCAGATCATGGCAAACTCAGTCTGTGCTAATAACTGCTCCCAGGCCAAATATTTTATCAACCATTGATCCTCAAAACCAGCAGGCACAATGCAAAACCCCCGATATCAACCACTGCCATCAGCACTCTGACAAAGCAGAGAAAACATAACAAAGACTATAAGCACAGACCCTGTTCTGGTATTTATTTGCGTTCTGCTGTCCCTGTCCCAAACCGGACTCAGAGTGGTTTGGGCTGGAAGGGACCCTGGAGATGCTCCCGTTCCAGGGACACCTTCCACCAGCCCAGGCTGCTGCAAGCCCCTGGAGCGGGCTTGAACAGCGCCAGGGATGGAGCACCCACAACTCCAGTTTATATCTGATTTAAAACAGCCCTCCTGCCATGCCAGGTCACACAGGGCACACAGCAAGCTCTTCCCCATGGTTCATGGGGGAGAGACAATGGGCAGAGACAAAACAAAACTCACTGCTCACTGCCTGCGCTGCAGATCCCTACACACACCTGCACAGCAAACAAACTCACCCTTCTCCTTCCCCTTCTGCCCTCAAACTTCTGAGGGCTGGAAAAGAGCAGCAGAGCCCAGGCTGCAGCCCCAGCTGCAGGCAGGCAATTGCCAGCCCGCTCCCCAGGGATGGCATTATCAGCTCGGCAGCCAAGGTGGGAGCACAAGGCACGGGCACTGCGAAGGCAAGGAAGGGGAAATCCAATGAAAAATATCGCAGCAGCTGGTCAGTGAGACTCAATTCTCCAAGTCTAATCTCAGTTTGTGCAGTCAATGGGGGAGAAATGGCACAATTTGCATAACAACAGCCAGGGGAACTGAATAGCGGCAAATCAATTCTGTGAAAGAAGATAAACCAGAATACACCTAATATATTAGCAGCAAGGTAGAATTCAATTCCCATCATGTCTGATGATATTGATTAAAACTGACACTTTTTTATTATTATTATTCCTCTTTCACTTAGGACATGGAAACAACTGAGCCATATAACAATGCAGTTGTTTTACACAAATGGAAACACACTTGGCCACTGAAGAAAATAATGTAAAGTCCACATCCATTAGGAGTAACGGCCCTAAAAAATATTAGGGCTGGCTATTTTAGCATGTAACAAAGACACAAGCTTGCTTAGGTTCAAGGAGGGATTTGGTGACTTTAATTTATACCCCCACAGGAGAGATGGAAATAGCATGAATAGCTGAAAGGAAGTATTAGGTTTTATTTATGGATGAGTTTAAAATAATCAGCAAGCACAATATCTCTGACTTCCTTCCAAATTATTTAGAGATTTGACTATCAGTGCTGACTTGCTTTTGAATTTAAAATAACCTTCACAATCACTACTGGGTTGAATACAAAAATTTCCTGACAATGTACATTTGTCTATAGTTAAAGCAAATTCTTTTTAACTCAAACAAAACCCTCCTTCCCCCTTTCTCGGTCACCAGTGTTATTATCTCAGTTAATAATCTCATTTTTAAAGATGCTATTACAGCTGAATGAGAATTGCTGGTCTGACAAGAGAAGCACATTCAGTATGTGGAAAAAAAAAGGAAGTAGCTCCTAGTGATGCTGCTGCTTGCATCTAAGCAAAAGGAAAAAAAGAAAAACCACAAGTCTGGATGTTGAAAAGTCCACATTACTTTTGACTGAAGAATCTGCTACAAAATTTATTTCAGATTCAGAAAAATGAAGTATTGTGTGTGTGGTTGTGACTGCAGTGCATGTCATCATAGAGCACAGACACAAAGACTGATGAACATCTCAGCCAGCACTGCTGCTGTCACTGATCTGCTCTGCACAGCACTCGGAAAGGACAGCAAACACAGCTCAACCTTGCCAACACCAAAGCTTTTGACTTTATTACCATTGAAAAGAGATGCCCACTCAGTCCCACCTTCCCCAGTGCAGATTTAGAAGCGTTCCCCGAATCACAGAAAAGCGCCAGAAGCTTCACTTAGTGGCTCCTTACCCACTGAACACCCCAGTGGTGTGCACCAGGCCTCGTCCTTGGGCTCCAGGGAGCGATGCGCACAGAGACGCGCAGAGAAGGCAGCTGGCTGCAGCTCCTGGGCCGAGGCGTGCTGCAGAGGATGGGGGCTCTCCGGTGTGCCTGCAGAGGAGCAGGTCCCCCCTTGCCCCTCAGCCCCGTGGCACAGACAGGCAGCACCCTGCCCTTGCACATCCTCCAAACGCGTCCTGGAGCACGCTGCCTGCGCACCAGGGATTCCAGACACACGCGTGTCCAAACCTGCCCTACAATAACACTTCTTTCAACGGGCAGCAGACTTGCATTAATATATATTAGTTTCTGTAACTAACTCGAGTAGAGATGTAAGTGACATTTGCTCCCTGAAGTGAAATTACACATTTATATACATCCTATCTCTTCTCCCATCTCATTTTTTCTCAACAGTTCAGCTGTCACATTCTCTCTTTCACTCCAGAATGAAAGGAAACAGATCTTCTGGGTTTAACAATGAGAAGGCAAAAATAAAAAAACCCCAAGAACAAGCCAGTGTCAGCAGCAGGGCACTGAGCTCAGTTTATGGATCAGAGTCCAGGCACAAGACTGGATTGTTCTTTTCCAGTTTGCTTTTGATAGCTCCTCAATCCTTCACTAAGTTACCCTGCAGGAAAATGGGTGGTAACATACAAAGATTTTATCTTTTTTGTTTGTTTTACAATTGAAAAATAGAAGGCCTAAATTTTGGCTAATATTCTAATGTAATTCTGCCACCTCATACCTACACAGACTCAAAAGCACCTTGGAATCTAGACTTCCTAAAGTCTGATATTTCTGCTCTTTTGGTCTTGGTTGTTGACTTTTTAAAATAAAAGTCCAGCACAGTGCTGTACAGGACAGAAGCATCTTACTGTATCTTCACTAAACAACTGCAAATCCGTAAGAGGAAACAAATTCTCCTAATTTTCTTTGCACTTACATCGGTTGGAATAAATGAAAAACATGAAAAAACAATACTTCTAATGTCATTAAAATACGGTGATGAGTAAACCAACCTGAACAAAGGGAATTAATTATCTGGATGACTTTTTGTGTTCACACAATCTGGATGAATAATTTATAGGGAAAATGTTTAAGTTACCAAGAATAGATTCTAGTTCATCCACAGTTTGGAGATAACACCAACACAGTTACTCTCTGAACTATTAGGAGTTCCTAAATTAAAAGTATTGATCATTATGAGAGACAAAAACGTAACCAAATTTCTTAATTCAACTGGAAAAGCACACGGGGTTCCTCCCCCACTAGGATGGATGACCTCAGCTTTTAGAGCTGAGAGAATCACAGAACATTCGGAGTTGGAAGGGACCCAGCAGGATCAGAGTCCAGCTCCTGAACGAGTGACACATCCAAGGGTCAAACCACATCCCTGGTGTTTCTGAGCACCATGCTCTGACCAACTGCGGCAATCTCAGGATCTCTTCATCATCTTCATCCCCCCAATCTCTTCATCATCTGCAGAATCCAACTGCGCTTCCCTCTCACACCCATCCTAAACCCCACCTCATCAGTCCCTTCACAAACTGCAGCTTGTGCCCACCAGCTGAGAGAGGAATGCCTTTTCTTCACTGGGGCAGCAAGGAAGGGGATTGAACTTGCATGAGTCCCTGAGAAGAGTGTAAGACAACATAATACTGCACTAACACCACTTCTGCCTTTGCTCAAAGCTATCTACATCATTACCATTACCACTCCCTCTGCAGGGATCACACGCGCCCCAGCCCCTGAGTCAGATCACCTTTCTCACCCAGCTAACGAGAGAACTGGAAATTAACTGGAGACAACTGGCTGCACAATCGATCCGACTTCCTTTAAAGTCACTAAAGATCAAAGAGGGAAAGGTAAAACTCTTTGATCAGGCTGGCAAAAGGGGCAGGGCTGTTCTGGCAGACAGCAAGGCACAGCTTTAGACTCTTACTCCAGTGAGGAAACTGCGCTGCCAGGTCTCAGCACAGCTCTGCTTTCCTCTGATCCCCCTGCAGCTTCTTTTACTCTGCATCTAGCATGGTATGAACACAGTGTAAAATAACCTCAAGCAGTATGTATAGTTTCATATGGTACAGATCCAAACAGGAGTGATGAAATCTCCTCAAACCCTACTCCTAAGAAATATTCATGCCCTTAAAATCCTTCATTCTTACCGAAGGCATAAGCATGTGACTGATTAAAATACAATGATTTCTGGAGGATTAATTAAGAAGGCACGCAACAAAGGTGGAAATAAAGGAAAATTTCTAATAAAGACCCAATTTTTAAAAATCTATATTATTTTAATGTTCGTTCAAATACATGCTTCCTTTCATGACATTTGAACTGGTGACTCAAGACTGGCTATAAAGGTACATTCCAGATTATTTCTGCAGCACCCCACATCCTGTGAATTAGCAGGACTTAAAATAATTTCAGGTTTAAATAAGTGGAGGCACTGCAACACAAATCCCATGGTTTGCAGCATGCTTTGTTGTCAGGACTCATTTTATTACTGCTCTGTCAGCAGCAAATTGTTCCTCCAAGAAATCAACTTTGTGATTTCAAAGACTGGTACTATACTTAGGACCTTGATTAAATGAGAACAATTCCTTTCAATTGTGATCAACCAACGAAGATAATAATAGCAAGAACCTTAAGAGACTGGAAAACTTCTTCACTTACAGAATTTCAAAATATATGCATATTAACACACATGCCTCAACCTCTCATGAAGTATACCAAAAAGAATAGTTAGATTAACATGAAGCTACAGTTTCACGTAACATATTACAGTTGACTTTAAAAGCATTTGAGAAAATTTGGAGACAATTAACTAGTTCAATCAGTTCTGCTTTTGGGTCTTAAATCTAACAGTGGTATTAATATTGTCCCAAAGATTAAATTTAAAATTAAATTCTCACCAGATTAAAAACAGTGCAGTTAAATCTCTTTCTGGCTGAAGAAGAGGGAAGAAAGAGTCAATTCCCCTGTAGTTAATGGAGTCAAATTAGGGTAAATGAAAAAAAAATAAAACCCATTTTCTTGTGTTTGTGCAGGTACAACAAAGTCTTCGTCACCTTACCACTAGCAGAATATATTCAAGTGCCTGGATCCTGGGCAAATCAGATGTCTTCAGGAAAGTCAGGGAATTCTCCTTTAAATCAGTCTCCAAAGATGAAGATTACAGCCATTAAATGGATGGAGAAACAAGGAAAGAAAACCAACACCGAATAATTCCAGACCACCATGACTCCTTTCTCACCTTTGATTTGTAAAATGAAAACATTTTTAGCAGGCAGGTGTGAAGGAGGGCCCAAAGCCTGACTGACAGCCAGTCCCTTCCCACCATGGTGCAATGAGGGGAAGGGGCTGTGATGGCCAGGGGCGTTTAGAGAGAGCCCAGAACCCTACTCCCATCACCATCACCTTGTTCAACAGCTCCAGAGTGCTCCAAGCAGCACAGTCAATGGCAGCACAGCAAAGGATGGGCTTTGGAGAACATGGAGCTATGCAGCTGCTTCTCCACTGCCGGGGTGACCTCAGGTTTTCATAAAACCCTGCTCCAGATTCCTTCCATTCCAGCCAGGGGAAACTCAATTTATTCTGGAGAAATAATTCTGACCTGGCTAAAAAAATCCATTTACATCATTTAGTAACACTGGAACAGCTGGACACAGGCAGGTAGACAAGTGGATGTTTTACTGCAGGTGTGCTGAGCAGCAGGCTGGGGCTGTCTGCAGGGAAGAAAATACTGAGAAACAGCATAGAAAATCAGAGCAATAGACAGGAAGGAAAAAATAATAGCTAACCTTTATAGCTATCCCTTCAGCATCAGTCAGGGACTCACCTAGAAACACTCCTGCCAGATTAGTTACTGCATCACCCTCAGCCTCCAAAATGGCTGGTTCACTGAATACATTTACAATGAAAAATAATCAACTTCTCAGCTTCTTATGACTTGGGTTTTCATGCCTAAATCATGTATCACATTAATTCAAACACATTTTTACTGTTAGAGTGGCTTAAAAGTGAGGATCAATGCAAACACAAAATGACACAGATACAAGAAGCGATCCTGATAGCAGGTTTGAGTAGGTGAAACATTAGTAAGTGATACTACTGACAAGCACAAAAGTATACTGGGCTCCTTCTTTCCCACTGGAAACTCTAAAAACAAAAACAAACCCAAAAAATCAGTTTTCAAAAGTCTCACAATACAAGAAGCCACAATATATTAATACCACTGTCAGATTTCCAAAATCTTCCCTCAATTCAGATGCATTATACTAGCTCCCCTTTTAAATTCTAACGTCATTATGGTTCTGGCTGAGCTTATTTTACTGAAGGATTTTTGAGCAACAAACCAGGCAGACAAGTAAAAGCAGAAAGTTAAAAGAATCAAAGCTTTAGAGGAGTCAAAGAGCGGTCCTGGTGAATCTGCAATTTTCTGGTGCATCATTCTGCATCAGATGAGTAATCCATCGTTTGGGATGGCTTCCAAGAATGGACCATCTGCTCTCAGCATGACCACGCTCCTGGAAGCTGCACAGAATCTTTAACCTTCTCCTTGACAGCTCTGGAGAGATATAATAATAAGGTTTCTAGAAAGAACAAAGCCAATAAATTGTAAGCTGCTTTGCCTGAAATACCATCTCTTCACAGGTTCAGTGCATCTAACTTGCATTAGTGGCCTTCTGCCACACATTAGTGGCATTTGACACAGAGAAAACAAATTATACTGACTGGAGAGAATGGGATTTTTAGCCATGAGATCACAAGGCTAAAACAATAAAATCACACATAAGTGATTGAGGGAATTTGCATATGCACAGTTTCTGAATTCTTCCTAATTTCACGCACATGGCCTGTCACAAACGCCTCAAAGAACAGCAGTGCAACCTCAGAATGAAAAATCCCCACATCTAGCCCCCTGCCCTGGGTGCAAGCAAGGCTGCAGGACAAAAGCCCCTAACCTTAATGCTCCTGCAAGGCAGCTCCAGGGAAGGGGCCAGACCTCAAAGAGGAAAACAAACAAGCCAGCCACTTCTTAGAAGCTGTCCTGCACTGTCAAATCCAGGCAGCTGGCTAAAGACACAGGAAACCAAACTCCCATATCAACCAACAGAGGCGGTGATGCTGTTCCCACAACCCCAGCTCCACAGCCTCCCCTCTGCCAGCACGGGCATTCACCTGACATCAAAGTAGCCAAGCCTAAGAAACTCAATGAGGATTCAGGTTTTCACTCAAGAGGAAAAAACCCTCATGGAGGAGTCTCTAGCCAGGAGGAAAAACAGCAATTTCAACATTTTTGTCAGCAGCCGCCAGCAGGTCACCTCAGCTGTATTTCAACAATACACCTAAGGGTTGACTCTTAGAGAGCTGAAGGCTGCACACAGGGATTATAAGAGCCTGTGGCTTCTAGCTGTGGGGCAAGGACAACCATGGGATCAAGTAGCTGAAGAGGAGAAGGCTCACCTGCCCCCTTTGGTATTAAGGGTATACCTGGTGTCTTTATTGTTTCACCTCAACACCAGCTGGGTTTGAGAGCCCCCGAATGGGTGGATCTCACAGCACCAGGGCAGCACACTCCATACAGAGCTCACAAAGCAAGGGGAAGTGGGCTACAAGAAACCATCACACTAAGCTATTCATAGAGGCTTTTTAAGAAGAGGCCAAACTATTTTCTGAACTAGAAGAAATGGCTTTGGGCATCAGTGTTCCAAAACAAGAGAGAACAATCCATATTTGCCAAGTGCACCCTTAGGCATGCAGTTATAAAGCCAAAGGCAATGCCCCTGTTTTGCTCACATTTTGCAGCTTCCAAGTGGAACACAAGATCACTGGAACAAAACATGCAAGACCAGTTGCCTTTTATCAAGTCAGACAAAGCACATACAAGGTGTCCTTAATTATTTCAGCTACAACTGTAAAGACTGAGGTTGAAAGAAGCAATTGCAGCATCACACTTCTCTTGCTAAAGGTAGCAGCTGTCACACTTCAGGGCTGGAGGACCCCAGACAGGTGATGCTGCCAGGCAGGGCTGAATCCAGCCCCAGCCTGCTCCTGGCCATTGACACAAACCTTCCACCGTGCAGCTCCAAGGCAAAATCATGTTAGAAATTGTTTCTGCCACAGCTGAAGTGGAAGCTTGCATCCTCCTGACTACAACACAATTAGGACAAAAAACACTTCCAGAACAGACTTCTCATAATTTTCCTGAAGTTACAGGGGTAGGAGATGCCCCTTCTGCCAAAGGGAGAAGGGAAGCAGGAGAGCTCAGCACAGGGTGTAAGGACATGTGTGGGAAAAGGAGCTCTAACTGCAGGAAACTGTGATGGAGTAAGGGCAGGATGTGCTCCAGGACAGACATCCAGCTACTGCAGAAATGGGGTGGAAGAGAAGGGAGAAAGCACTGAATTATCCATGTATGAAATCAGGTGCTGAAGCAGCAGGAATATGTGCACAGGTGGGATTTAGAGCTAGAGTTAAGAGAAGATGGAGAAAAACCACAGCGTTTATTTTTAGGGAGTTTAATAGAATCGTACAGAACATTTCTTCTTTGCCCTTGTGTCACACACAGGAAAGAGGAGCTGGTCGCCTTTGTGCCCTCCACAGTGTTTCAGTCAGGGCAGCATTTCTCCTGACCAGCCACAGCAGTGTCACTCAGTGTCCAGCTCCAAGGACCCTCAAGTCCCAGCCCTTGCTGCCAGTCCTTGTTCCAAATCATCACTTATTGTACATCTAAACTATGGCTCAGTACTCTTGCAAAATCCAGTATTTTAGGTGTTAAAGGAAAAAAGGGGATTATTTTACATGAGAGAGGAAAAATTCAACACATACTTTTGAAAACATAACTAGCCTGCACATCACTCTCCCTGTTTCACAGTGATTTCCAATAAGTAGCTTTGGAACTGCCATATAAATTTCTCCTCTGGCAGGAGAACAAGCCACCAGGCTCCCCAAGGTCCCAGCTCTCCTCCCCTATTGCTATCAGGGCTCCCTTTAGAGGCAACACATCCTGCTCTGATTAAAACACTGCCCACACAAGTCTTATACCAGCCTCAGTCTGCCAAATGCAAAAGACCTGCTCTTGATTTGTAGCAAAGAAAATGAGAGGACGAGGGAGTTAAGAGCTGAAGAGAAAAAGAAGCAAAATAATGAGGGGATGGAGAAATAACAAATACTCAGTTCTTGAGCTGCAGGTCTTTCATACCTATAAGCACTGACCCTAAAAGATAATGAATTATCTTAGGAATCTAAAATCCTATTTTCCATTTAAAAAATGCTTTGTTGTCTTAAAACCAAAGGTTCTCCATTCTTGGATTAATCTCAAGCTACAAGGATTAGCTTATCACACAATCAGGCATGATCCATGTACACAGCTGCATCCTTTCCAAAGCACAGCAGAAGACAAAAAGGACACAATGAATATGCAGAAACCCTGTTTACTGTTGTGAGCAATCATCTTATTTGCCCTTCCTTTTGTTACATATAATATTAACTCATTTTTTGTGCTCTTCTACACTGCTGAGTCTTGATTAATCAATCTTGTAAAAACTTGTCTTCGGTGACTCATCATCTGCTTCTGCCTTTTGAACTCTACTGAAAGCATCCTGATCACAAAACAAAACAATTCAGTACAGAATACATTAGTGCCTCAAAACTGTGAGGAAAAAACCCACAAAGAAACCCATTTTGGATCACTGCAGCTCCAAGGTCCACATCATTCATATGTGGCAGTGAGCAACCACCCCCTCACAAGCAAGGGCTCGCAATTGTTACTCTAAGTACCAGCAGTCATTGTTTAATGCTTTGGATTATTGCACAGCAGCTTTACAGCACATTAGTTACTACTGCTACACAGCTGGTGGTTTGTTTCCTGAAGGACCACAGCTGACTATTTCCTTTACTCTCTTCCTCTTCATAGATAAACCATCAGAAAGTAACAATAAATTCTATCTCACTAGCCTAAGTTGTCAGGTAATAAATTCTCCAAAAATTTTAATGCAGACTACCAGCCTTAAAGCCATGCTCATACTGAAAGCAACACTAAGAATACAACAAATTGCCGGGGTTTTGGGGTTTTTTTCCAAGACCTCAAATATTTTGCATCCATTGGTCTTCAAGTGCTACAGACTGCACTGCATCCAAGGATAGCCCTACAACTAAGCAGTGCTTTGTCTCAGTGCTTCTCCTCGCAGCTGAACAGCAGCACGCGGTGCACGCGGAGCCTGATGCGGTGCTCCCAGCAGCAGCTCTGCTCCAGCCCCGGCAGTGCCAACGCGCCCTGCGGTGGCGCCTTGGCTCGGCCAGCCCCAGCAGCGCGGCTCCCCTGGCAGCGCAACAAGCGCGCGCCTGCTCCACGCGCTCCCCAGCCAGCACGCCACTCTTTGGACACCAGCCTTTGGCACCAGGCCACGCGGATGGCTTCTGCTGTTCCTCTGCTTCGTGGCTTTGAATTGCAGGAGAATGAACTGCAAAACCACAATACCGGTATCGACTGAAGGAAAAAACACTGCTCCACCTCACAGCAGGGAAATAACCTCAGCTTTACAAGAGACCTTAGAGGGAAGAACATGAGGGGGAGAAAAAAGGAAATCAGAATATAAAACTAGAGAAATAAATGTAACTTACCACTCAAATCACACACTTGCAGTAAATGGAGGCGCACACTGCTGCACCATCTTAAAGAATATACATATGGCTTACATCCCACATTTGTGGAACAGAGTGAGGGCCTTGCAGGTTCAGCATGCCTTCAGAGCTGGGAAATAACTACCCAAGACCCCCTAAAAGAGCTGTGACATCTGTCTTCTCAGCAGTTCCCAAGGTGGTCCCCACAAGCAGGTGCTATTTTCTGAAAAGTCTCCCACTTCCTCCCACCATCCAGTATTTATGCCCACACTCCAGGGATACACAGTACACGCTCTGGGTACACAATTCCCCCAGATCTACCTCATCCATCTACAGCTACGGTTTGTTACCTGAATTTAAAGGATATTATTTCCAGAAATGCATGAATTCAGGCTGGATTTGTTCCCTTTCCCAGTGCATCAGGCACAGACACAAAGGGAAGGGTAACCTTTCTTGGACAAGCAGCATATCAGCAGTCACAGAGCCTGCTACACCCCGATAGGATCCTGTGCACAAATAACAACAGTCTGTGCCTGTCTGGCACATTTACCCACAGAAATCTGGCATATGCTTTACTGTGAATAATTAGGAGAAACACACAGAACTCTCTTATTTCAAGGTAGCTTTTGTTACAGATCCATTCCTGCAGACTTTTAAAATGAGGGTAAACGACAAGATATGAAACTATCAAAATGTAATTGAGCAAGAGGCTGAAACAGATGAGTGGGTAGGAACTGGAGTAAATAAAGCCTCCACACAAGCTAAAGAAAACCAAACAAAGCGGATACCAAACTATACTTTGGAAATCTGTTCATCTGTACAGGCATGGATGGCTATTTCACAGTTTCTCCCTGCTTTCTTCCTAAAGCAGTTTAGATCCTGAAGCTTTATAACATAACCTGAATCTGGATTAGATATTACATATGCAAATCTTGATATAAATAAAAGCAGTTTTTGAAACATCTATTATTGATTTTCCTTTTTAGCAAAGGATTTTTAGGTGAAGAAAGTTTTCCAAGGACAGGAAGAAAATCCACTCAAAACATTAAGGAATATGCCTGATCACCTATTTGGTTACTTTAGTGTTGAGTCTCGTCATTATAGATGCAGCTTCTGCTATATTTAGAACCTTGACAATTTTTTTTTTTTTAATAAACCCTAGGAACACACCAGATTTCACCCCAGGGCAGAGCTAGGAGCCTGCTGTTACCAAGCTCATACCCTGCGCACGCACACAGGACTGCTGTGATTCACAATTTTGAAATGCTAACAGAAAGCCCTCCAGATGCTCCATTGGTGTGCGAGTTGGTGTTTGGTTGTTGTTGGCTTTGTTGCCTTTTTTGAAAATAACATGACAGTCTCATGTGGTAGCCTTGGAAATAGTGAAATACTGTGATACACACATGCGATGAAGCATTGTTTTCAAAAACCTGGCATGGGCAAGGCTTTTTGTGGCACCAAGTCACCAAGGGTGCTGGAGAAACCCCCAGCTGCTGGTTCCTGCTCCTCCCCTGCTTTGAACACCAGCATTCAGGCAGACAGGCTGAGAACAAAGACCAGCCCTCTGTGTCCCCCACGGGTGGCGTGTGCCCAGCAGAGCAGCGTCCTGCCCCAGTGCCAGCCACAGCAGCAGCACCTGCCCTGCCAGGCCCTGGACACCTCCCCTTGGAAACTCAGGCATTGCTTCTAGAGACTCTTCACTTGCACTGAAAAACACTTCCATGCATAGGCTGCGGGGAAAAAATAAATTAAAGCCTTGTTTGCCCAAATGGGCTTGTGGGTGTCATTCCTGCAGAGGGACTCAAAACTAGCATAGAGACAAACGTGAACATCTGACCAGGACCAAGCACAATAACCACAGCCCCCTAGGAAGAAAGCAATTGGATTAGGCTGGTTCAACTGAGAGAAGCTGTGATAGGAGCCACACAACTTGGACAAGAAATACATGAGGCTTCTGCATATCACACTTTTCTACACCATATGTTTTGTTCCAGGCAATTTTAACAGGATAGTCACTGGTGCTGCAAGAGCTGAATTTGGAAAGGGTTTAAACATCCCATTCTGAACATCTATGATGGTAGTGATGAGTTACATGAATCAGGTTGGTGTCTAATCAGCATAATTAATCTCATTCTGTGATTAACCCAAAGAGGAAAGAGCTCCTTTAGGCACAGGTAAAACAGCACATGAGTCATTAGTTGGCAGTGACAGTAGAGAGTTTAAAAATGCAGGTTGTGCTTTGTTGGAAGGCTCACACTCAGTCTAAAGAGGAAACAGATTAGTAAGCACTAGGGCAGAAACTTGAAGCAGTCTTTCCCCAGCCACCAGAAACCAAGACAGCACTGCCACTAAAAGCTCTGCTAATTTGTGCAATACTAGAAAGTGTTTTGGGGACACAGCTACCAAACAGTGCACTGACACAGGCCAGCTCTGTTCCAAATACTATGGGCAAGGACTGTGCAGGTGGCTTTACACATCATGCTACAGTTCAAGCCTTGGTCATTGGTCCCTCACATGGAATTACCATAAAAATGCTCTCAATATCCACACAAAAAATCATGCCTTTCACAGTGCCAGGATCCATTCCAGAAGTGTCTGATTTATCCTAAGCACTGCTGCTGGTTTCTTCATACAGAAATTTCAGAAATCCCTCATGCAACTTCAAAGTTGCATGTCCTAGAATACAGTCCAGTTTCAGCACATCACCACCACCAACACTGCCATCTATTCCTACAAATCAAGGCAGCAAAAGCTGGCACAGCCACCAGAGGAAGCAGCCTGCTCTTACAAACATAGTGGTGTATTTGTTGCTATCCTCACATCTTTCTGTTTTCTGCACCATGCGGCTGAAAAAGCAAATTGGATTAATTGACCCAGGGAAAAAAAATACAGCATTTTGAGGATAAGAAAGGTTACCTTAAAGTTTATGAGCACTTAGAATATATATGAAATTTCACAGTTTGTTCCAGAAAAATGAGAAATTGTTAGACAGGTCACATCTAACACCTGAGAGTTGTCCAGCCCCGATTTCAAGGGGCTGTTTGCCAAGCGAGGCAATAGCTGTGGCATTTGGAAACACACATTAGCAGGGAAAGGTGTCCAGTGCTTCCTCACAACATCATGCCATGCACAGCCTTAGCAGCCCGCCTGTACACTGAACAGCCATAGAAATAATTGACTCACAAGTAGTGATTTATCCCCTTGGACCTGATGAGGAGTCAACGGAGCTCAGCAGCAGCAACCAGCCAACTTTGGATAAAAGTATTTACACCTATCACTGGCCCATTGCTTGCCTGGTGGCAATGAGGCATCTTCTGTTTCATCTTCAGAGCACTAACATCCATCCCATCTCATTTTTATTTCTTACCTTCCTTTAGGGCAGACACAAACACTGAAACTCCTATATAAGCCACTATCACACAGCAGCTGAAGAGAATTCTCCCCATTTTATTCAGATCAATACCAATTACTACTCCTGTTACAATTAAATCACATCTTGATCAACTCTTCATTCAGGAATGTGCTCGGCACATTCCTCAGACCTCTCTGCTGAGGTGCATAAACACTACTGGATAAAGCAGTAGAGAGGGAAGGGAGGAACAAAATCTGCTGAAGATTCATGCTGGCCTTACCAGGGGTCACAGCAGCTGCAGACCCCCATCAGGTAACACCCCATGTGTTGTTGGATGCTGCACATGAAAATGTGAAGAGCTGTTCCAGATTTCCTACATAACTCCAAAGGAGAGACGTTCAAGTTTATTAACACGCACCTGAAGTCTCAGCCCTCAATTTCTTTTTTTTCCCCCCCAGCTGTGAAATTACTATTGAAAACTGACAAGGTTTTGGGAAATAGCACAAAAGCATTAGAAGGACAGTTCAGGGAAGGTAAAGGGTCTGTAAGAGCTAAAAGCTCTGAGTGTGTACGACTCAGAGGCACCCATACTGAGAGCACCTCTGCTCTGTGGGGTGTTCTGGAAGCATTTCCCTTTTAACTGAGAGCATGCAGCTCTGTCTGCCCCGTGCAGGCAAACAGCCAGAGCTGGACCAGAACTGATTGGGGCACTTTATGAATAAACACAAGAGTATAGGGGATCAGAACTGGCCTTGTGCTCACACACAAGGAGCAGGGCAGTGTGAACAGGAGCCCATGGCAGGCACGAGGGTAAAGCCAGAGCATCAGCACTGGCACTGATAAACAGCAACCCAAAGGGCTCCCAGCCAGACATGCTGCAGTCAGGGCGCAGAGACCACAGCATGGCCCCCAAAAACCGTGCAGTACCTCTAAACATGATCCCCTGTCCCTGGAGATAATCCTGATGGGCGGTCTCACTACAGCTGCTGCAGTATCACTGGAAAATCTCTGGATAAACACATGAACAAACCCATTCTGGGCACCCTCACCCCTGCAGCTCTCGTGTTCCTCATTTATATATTTGACATTTTTCAGCTCTTCAGACAGGGGCTTTTTAAATTCTTATTTATGTTTTGCATTTTCTTGTTTTATTGATGAGAGATGAGGGGAAAGATGATAGCAGTAATGCAAGTTGAAAAATCCCCACACCAGCTCCAGAGAATCCAGGAAAATTGGAGCCCCTGTGTTTTTATGATCATTATCCTCTCAGCAGGTGAGAGAATTCACTCTTCAAGAATCTCTGTGAAAAGATACAGCTCCCAACTGGTTGTACAGAGCCTTGAAACCCTAAAGAAGATTTTTAAAACAACAGCCAAGGGACATGGAAAAGCAAAGCAGCAGGACCTGCTACAGGGGACAAGTATGAAGAAAGATGATTATTCCAGCTTGGAAAAAAATAAAGAGATTAACTGTCAAAGGGGAAAAATAAAGAGTCACTCTTAACTCATGCAAGGCCATGTCAGAGAGCAAAAGTCATTTAACACATTTTCAGCTTTAAGTGACTGTGCAAGAGGCAGTGGTGGATTCCAGGCTCCATGATTTATAGCAAGGCTCAGAGGATGAACACACACTGATGGTGAAAGGCAGATCCAACACCAGGATTTCCTCTTATTGCCTTTGATTACAGCCCAGAACACAACGTATGCCCAGCCACTCCTTTTTGTTTGCAGGGGTTTTTTGTCTGGTTTGGTGTTTTTTATGTATTTGCATAAAAAGTACAATGGCAAAGGTACGAATCCGGAATGTATGCTATCTTCAAGCTTCAAAAAGTTATTTTAAACTGACTGGGATTTGAATGCTAGCAATTAGACAAGAAACAGATGCCTCACTACAAGCAAGAACAATAAGTGTAAGAACAATTACCATTTTGTGAGATAGAGTGCAATGCACACCAGCAAAAAGCATTTTTAATTTGTCAGAGCTAATATTTATCCAAGTTGACAAATAATTTACTTGGTTGATTACAAACTTCTGGGGCCTGGGGTTGAATCTGCACACAGCACAAAGCTCCCTTCAGCAGCAAAAGAACCTTCAGTGTCAACTAACAAAACGACAATAAAAGATTTGAACAAGAAGCACACCATAGTAGAGGGGTTTGTTCCTCCTCCATATGAGCCCTCTCAATAATCTCCACAGTTACCATAAAAAAATAATAACCAGACAAGACGGCTTTCTTGTGAAGGATTTCTCAAATTCTCTGATAACATTCAGCCACATGCAATCAAGAGACTATCAACACTGATCTGATCTTGCCTGCACCAGGCTGTAATTTGTGCTGTCTGTCTTCTGGGTATTACCTACTGTCAGCACAGAACAGCTTCAGGTTTAAAATTACCAGCCTCATTTAGTCTCTGGGCTGTGAACGTAGACAGGCTAGCTGTATCACAGTGCAACAGCAGTAATAATAGCTGCAATGGCTAATATGCATTTAATTTTAGATTAAAGCAAGACATGACAAATACAAGTGAACAAGTTCCTGCCCTACTGAGAGCATTTGCACACCAGCATTGCTTGGGGTTGTTATTGCACGTGCACAGTTTTGCCTCAAACACAATTAGAGATGAACGTGTTGGGTTTCTGTCACTGTTTCCAAGTCAGTAATTTACCTTTTCTAGTGACACACATTAATTAATCTATCATGTACTATGCACACACCTTCCTTTTAGAACCAAACTGCAGCAATGCTTAAACAATTTTCTCTTTGTCCTATGGTTCCTTATCCCTGTATAAATCCCCCCAAGTTCTGAGTCCCACTAATTACTGTTACCTTATGGATTTGTGTAGAACATTAATGAATCCTGTCATCAAAACCACAACCAAACAGCTGGGGCAATGACAACAATTGCTTAAATCCCTTATTGTCAATTTTCCACTTCATTGGATTTGATAGCACAAGGCAGAGGCAACCCTCTGAAACCAAGCAGGGTCATGCAGGTGCAAGTCCACACTGAATACAACATATGCAGAGGTCACACAACTTAGCTTGTCCCATTCCTTCCCAATTTGACACAAGCTGTTGTACTGTTTTCCTACCCTCATTTAAAAAAAATAAATTATCACCTTCAATTTCTGCAGCACCTT
This sequence comes from Spizella passerina, assembly GCA_013401375.1. Lineage (NCBI taxonomy): Eukaryota > Metazoa > Chordata > Aves > Passeriformes > Passerellidae > Spizella > Spizella passerina. The sequence continues at coordinate 17,646 of WBNQ01014762.1, forward strand.
GAACAACTGTAGCTCATCAGACATTGTGTATTTAAATAAATGTTTCTAAGAGTGCATTCAGAGGTATTAAAACAGAAGAACATGAGTTTGGAGACAGCACATGCATCACAGGTTATTCATAGACCAGAGGATAGCATGCACTATTTTCCACACGTACTTCACAAAAAGGTTAATTGTGCAATGTATTTCCAACATCCAATTCCTGGGTTTAGCCTATTTGCTACCTCCACCAAATCAAGTAAAACAAAGTAACACATATGAAAATTACTGTTCACTCCCTTTAAAGTTGCATTGAGTTCATTACCCTTGAGGTGAAACAGGTGTATCTAGTTCAGCATGCTTTTTTTGCTGAATATTCTCGAAGTTCAACCAACCTTTGCAAATCTGCAACATAAAATTCTTCAAATATCCACATGTTCTCTTAAAAAGCCATTTTATAAAGAAAAAAAATCCCCACTCACACTTACTGCAGAATGTCACAGGTTCAGCAGTTCAGCTAATTCCTTCCGTGTCTACTTGACTTGAAGATTTTAACACACACATGCACATCATGTAATTGTAGGTACAATACTTCCCCTTATTATTTAATCCCCTGAAGCTATAACTGAAAAATGCTAATATTACCTTGCATGCTTGAAGCAGCTTGTTAAAGAAAGGCAATTTTCTCATGTGTCAAAAGATTCCAGTCCCATGAGATCCTCTGGTTAATTCATAAAGTAATTTAATCATAATTAAAGCAAAATTGCATCTTACCCAACCATCACGTTTTGCAAGACAGATTTAGCAAAAAAATAAAGAGTTTACACTGCCAGCAGGAATAAGGAGAAGGCACATTACAGGAGATGGGGGAAACTGAAGGTGAGAGGCTGTCAGCTCTTCCAGAAGAAACAGAGAACCTCAGAGGGTCCAGGCTGTCCCCATCTCCCAGCGAGCTCATGGCTAGGTGGCCACTCTCAGCTGTACAAGACAGATGACTTATCTGGCACTAATCAAAATTAAAAATTATTAACTTGGGGAACTCGCTCACCCCCAATCAATCACAGCGAGACCAAAGCACAGCTTCTGCTGTTCCCCCAGAGAGCAGCCAGAAACAAGGTGGGCACTTTGTTTCCTGATGGGTTATATCCAGCCACAGGAGTAACCACATCCCCAAGCATGACATTAACATCCAAATAACTGGAACTGGACCCAGGACCTAATCCACTTTCCTGGATGGGGTGAATCAAAAATAAATACAGCATGCAAGACAGCAAGCCTCTGCATTAAACCACAACATCTCATGAAGGAAAACAGAATAAGCTTTTTGTGATTAAATGTCGTGTTCTTTCATTGCCATTTTGGGGGAGGGGGTTTAAATTACTGAAAACTGACTTGTATTTCAAATACAATAACTTGCTATAATCTCGTTTACAGAGTATGTCAGGAGTCAAAACATCTACATTTAAACCACCACATTACTGAAAATTATGGTATTTCCCTCACTAGTAGCTACAGAAGACTGAAACCTCAAGACTACATTAGAATCCAATGAACACAGATTCAAATGGAGCATCCAGAAAGACACAGGCTAGATAGGGAAATTCTGCCTAATTCTAATGCACACACTGCAGGTGGGTGGGGGCAAAAAAAACACAAAAAGCCCCAAATCAATACAGAAAAAAATAAGAACCAATAGAAAACTGCTGTCTTACCTCACCCACACAAAAGAACAGTAGCTATGCCAGGTGGAGCCAAACTTTACATCACTAATAGCAGGTCCTTTCCAGAGGAGCAGCAGCACAGGCAAAACTATATTATATTCCAAGATTCAACATTTCTTAAAGCTCGATTTCACCAATTTTTTTTTTGCGAAAACGCAAGCCTCAAACCACAAAGCTCCTCCTGGGAAAAGCCAAAGCCACGCTTTCCCCATGGCTGCACCCGAGTCAGATGAACAAAGCTTCCAGAGAGCACTGATGAGACACAAAGACCTGAACAAGAAACCCATCGGCCTCTTGGGACCATCTCCTCAGGGATGCTCATGACAGAGGTCTCCCACACCTTAATATTTTTAAAGCCTTGCCACAGACCTAGTTTATGCACCCAAACCTCCCATTTAGAGATACTCATTTTCCTAGACCCACAGACAGCCCTCGCCTTGCTAAAAACACCTACAGCACCACAACAAAGACTTTAATTCACTGGTAAGACTCACATCCAGCTTTGGATACCCATTTTTTAGTTCCTCTGCCCCTTGTTCCTGGCTCATACAAGATGCAGGAGCAGTGGAGGTTTGGAAGGGGTCGTGCTCTTTCCAAACTGGTGCCTTTAGATTCCCAAGGCACTCTCTACAGAAGGAACACCAATTCAAGATACCAGAGCTTCCAACTGCAGAGGGGCCTTCCGGACACCAAGAAAAGCCTGTGCTTTGGATATCTCACTTTTTCATCAAGAATAGGATGCATTTCTGACTTGCCTTCTGACAACTCAATGCTGCATTCCACGAACACCGAGAACTTGAAAGGTGTAGTCCACAAAGAACTAACAACCATGGAAAAATAATACAGGATACTCTCACACTGCACAGACTGTGACACTTAGGAAACGGGCCAAAACAAAAACACCTTTCACACCTTCCATTATTCTTAAATAGAAAATATCCACATAAATTATTTTTTTGAGAATCATTGTTATGATTCAGAAACATTATTTCCTCAGAGGTCTTGTTTTTTTTTCTTGAAGACTTCAATATAAATCATTACTTTCAACTGCATCAACTCTATCCAGCTACTTCAACCGCAATTTTTAAAGTCTTGAATAGAAGGCCAGTGAGCATTAAAATAACTGTGTTTAATGTTAAGTTATTCAAGTCTTGCTTAATTTTTACAGCAAGGTTCAGAGAGCCTGTTTCAGAGATACTTGGTTTCTCGAAAAGAAATCTAAAGTAAGTACTTGGATATTAAACCTGTGCTATCTGCTACTTTCAGATTGATGACAACATTTCTGAAAAACTATTTCAAATATGTGTTATTGTTATTACCCTGTTTAGAGTGGAGATGACAGAGTTCAGGAATGGTGGCAAGCAGACAAGAAGGACACGAGGTCTCCAGCACATTTGGTGACACTGTCACTGACCCACCTGTAAATGTTCCAAGGGGGATCACTCCACCATCCCCTGGGAGAAAATCAGCAGTCCACCACACTGAAGGTCTAATAAATCACTGTCAGGCTATGCCTACAGTTACTCAATCTTGTTTTTGTTGACATGTGTTCCATATTACCTAATAATCTGAATCCATCTTGAGTAACTGCTCTAATCAGTCTTTATGCTCAGCTGCTGCTAGCAAGTTAAACACTGCATTCATCCCAGGTCCTTGGAAGGCATTTCAGCCTGACATGTGCATTTCCTGTATCGCTGAACGAGGGCAGGAACAAGCTCTGCCTACCTTAAGAAAGGAAAAGCACAGCCTCCATCTGACTGAGACATGAGAGATTTGTTTTACTTCAACCCAAATGGTCCCTTTCAGATCAAGGTCACTAATCAAAAGTTAAAGATCCTGACTTGCCTGACTGGTAGATCTATTGAATCAATTGATAATTTATTAACATTGACTTTGGACCCAGGGCACTGAGCCTCTCCTACTTCTCACAATGCATCTGAAAGATGCCAGGAATGAAGCTGACATACACTACAGCCCCACCACGCCAAGTGCTTGCACAGGGGAAATTTGACACAGAAACTAGGGAATATAGAAGAATTATCTCAGCAACTTAAAGCCTGAAAAGGCAAGGGGCCAGTCCCGTCTTTGACACATTGTTTAGTCAGCACATATAGGATTCTTATTTCCAAATCTTAGCAAGACAGCATAATTAATCTACATCGGGAGGGAGTTACAAGTTTTCACATCCTTCCAGACTACAGCACAGTTGCCCCCTTCCCCTCAGGAGAGAACATTTTAAGCCCAAACCTGTAAAGAACTGATCCCACAATGTTCAGCAGCAAAAAAAAACGGGATATTTTTGCTGTAATAACAGGCTGCAGGAATTAGCTGGTATACTTTAGCCACAATCAGGCAGAGTAAATAAAGGTATGGCTCAGCAGCAGCCTTGTCACCAGCTCGGGCACTGGGAGGGCTGAGCTACTAAGGAACAAAGCCACCTTCAGTAACTTCATCCCCCATCTGCTGCAGGTGCACGGTACCAAAAGCTGAGAAGTTGTTCTGCCTTTACCTTGGATGAACTTTAATTTCAAGCCTCTGTTTCCCTAGCAGAGACACCCTTCAATACCTGGCTGTACCCATCTAAAGTTATTTCTCTTGGGTGGCACGAGGAGACACCAAAACCTTTAGACCAATTATGCTTCACCAGTAGATGACAGATGACCTAGATGGTCTTTCAAACTAAGGGCTGTTCAATATGTTAATCTGGAAATGCACCACCAAATGATTACCACATCTTTATTGCCAACAAGATACTCTGAAAAAGCCATATTTAATTAACAGACTGGTTTACACAGTGAACCAGAACTGTGTCCAAACACAAAGAAAGGGCGTATCAGCAACATCAAGAACACAAAAAAATCAAAATATTTCCCCAAGAATATGGCATGTAAGCATCAGGAATAGCCAATGTCCATCTAGATAGTCCTAAAGCAAGTGAAGATTCCAGGCTTGTGTTTTTCATGTTTGTTTCCTACTGCAGGCTGTACTGAAGGCCAAGGGAGTCTCAGATTGGGGCCAGAAGGGATCAGGCTCTGATAATCAAACAGCCAAACATCTCACAGCAGATACAAGCATGGGCATAAAGGATAAAGCACTTTACTCATCACACAAGAAATCTGTGACAGAAACAAGAAATGAACCCAGACTACTGGCCTGACCCTAACCCTGGGAAAGCATGTTGGGACGGATGCAGAGATCTCCAGGTTCTTATACTGAACTGAAAACAACCGGTAATGAAAGCTTTGAAAAGCAAAAATTAGATATTTTCATTTAAAGCAAACACCCATACAGGTTAGGTACATAAAGTTAACTCAGCAATTGAGGGATTAATCAAAGGATTTATTGACCAAAAAAACTAATTAACAGAACGGTCCAAATGTTTAATATAAACTAGTTTAGAGAGCATGACTAATGTCCATTTCTCACCTTTATGGAATATCAGTAATACAGCTGTCACCCAGAATTTGAGGCTACATGATGTTTCCCAACCAAGTTTATTTTTAGGTGTAACACCTGCTTGGGTTTTGGTCCCAAACTAAGGGCCCAAAGCACTTGACACCAGACACGGGGATCAGGAGTGTTTATAGAAACCAGTTCAGCCAAACTGAAAACAAAGGCTCAGAAAAGAGTAAAAACCTGCATCACTTCATGTTCTGTAATTCACTCTCACATCAGAGTACCATCACATCCTAAACCCGTACTTTTCCTATGCAAAAAGCAAATTGACAAAGTATAGGAACCCTAAAAACAAATCCACAAGGTGCCTGAGACTTGGTCATGGTCCCTTATGCACCAGGGTCAGCAGTGGGGGGGGACTCAGACAACATTTATAATTTAGAAACCCACCCTTTCTCATTAAAAAACCACAGGGAAAGGATGGTGTCCAAATACACCATGCAAGCCCCATGGCAGCAACCTGGCCATCACCTCCCAACTCCAACCCAGCAGCACAGGCTGCTGCAGCTGAACGGGGGAACCCACACCTCTGTAACCCCCACTGCAAACACATCTGGCACCACACACAACTGTTAAAATGTATGTAATGACATGCCTTGTTTATCAGCATAAATGCTGGGCTGAACTGGATGATGAGCAACAGCTGCCAAATCTGCTCCAAAATAGTGGCACAAAATAAATATTTAGTGATTAGCCCTGTTCCCCATAAGGAAAGAAAAAATAAGACACACATTCATGTGAGCAGGAAGCTTTCCAGGGCTGACTTCTATCTTAAAAATACCAACCATTTCTATAAAACAACATTTTGAGACTTTAAAGGTCTTGCCTTTACTGCTAGCAGTGTAGTACAAAACAGTTTGTAGGAGAGTAAAATTATGGCAAAGAAAGATTGCTGTACCAGCTGGGACTTTCCCAAGCTGTTCCGTAATTATCCCTGTACTGAACCTTGCTGAAATCTTATTTTCTGTAGGTTGGTTTGCACCGGGGCTGCTGCTGACAATGGAAATTGAGGTTTCAGAAGTAAAACAGTATCTAATTTAGGCCCAAAGACATTACTATGGATTGTGATGTGCAAAAATGAGAAAACACAGCTTGACTTTAAGAATATATTGCAGCTTTGCTCAGTTGGCAGTATCTGACACATTTTTCTTTCTTCCTAATTTGCAACCACAATGTCGTCTTTAATGGAATTCCAGTGGTTATTGCAACTAAAATAATTTCCAACTATCACTAAAAAATTGTCCTCTCCAATGAACATTCTTAAAAAATACTCTGATGATCAGTCTTGCACAGGATGAAGACAAGTTACACAGAACAGAGGTTACTGAAATCAGTTACAAATTTTCCAAGGTCTCCACATGATAAAAATCACGAAACCTCGCTAGAGTACACAGATGGTGGAAAACAATTTTTTTTTTTGCTTCTCTTTTGATCAAAAGATAAAGTGGTGTTTGAGATTTTTAAAATAAAAATAAGCTGGACTTCTACAACATTTCCATACAATTCATCTCACGCACACAGCCTAGATAGCTCATTAAAGGACATGTACATTCCTGCTGGGATGCAAGACACAGCACAGCCCAGCACCCTCCTTTGCTCTCAGTGCCCTGGAGGAATTTGGGAAGCCCTGGGTTACTGATGTCCTTACACAGCTGTGCTCTGAGCATCTCCTGCCACCGGGCTAACTGCATCCAGAAGCAATGCTGATGGCAGCTGAAGAACTCCCAGCTCCCAAGGAAAGATCCTTACGCAAATGCAGGAGCTGGCTCTTTTTCCAGCTGGTATTTTCCAGCCGTGCCCAGGGCAGATGCCCACCAGGGTGGGCAGCTGAGTTCCAGCAGAGCCACTGCAGACGGGCACCTGCCCGTGCCCAGGTCATGCTCTCCCCTTGGAAAGGCCTGTGTGAGGACGCTGCACATCAGAAGCCTTGCCTTGTTGTCTGGATGAAAGCCCTTTGCAGGGGATAGGTGCTGAAATGATCCTTTTTAGTATGCTGTTGAGTATTTTGTTATGGATCACACCATCTGTCCAAGCTAGTGAATGCAAATGACTCCATCAATTTTTCAAGTATAAGCTTAAAAAAATAAAAAGCATGTGATAGTAAAAAATCCCATACAAGCACTTTCCACTGCACAGCTATTATTTGAAATCTACCACTGAAAATGCAAGATTGTTTCAAAAGCATGTTATAAATTCCTAAAAAAGATCCCCATTATTTCTAACCTTGTCAGTCTTTGTATGAAAACGATACTCTTGGCTTTTTCATCTAAATATTAGCACATACAGTACAAAGTATTTTGTTGATATTAATGTGCTTACAGCTTATTACACTGAGTTAATTAAAACCTGAATAAAATAAAATCTGGAAATTCTGCATGTCTAATTTGTCCACTGAAGCAGCCTGGGTAATAACACCCAGCTCTGTAAGAGCATTAGGCTATCACAATGCAACATATGATTCTGCTCCAGCTCTATTCATTTCCCAAAGAAATGGGAAAAGCTGCATGGCTTTATGGACAAACCATTAGCTCGCCATCTCTAGGGAAATGGTTCATCAAAGCATTTTGGCTCCAGACAGATTAGATCTCAGTCTGCTTCTCCTTCAGCAGAATGCAGCAGCACAGACACCACAGGAGGGATGTCCCATTTGGGGCAGCCAGAGCCTGAATTTCTGGGGAGTCAAAGCCAGCAGCAGCTTATAACAGCCACAAGTAGAAAGGTGCTGTCAGAGGGCTGGCACACGCAGCAATTCAGTTCCTGCAGCACTCAGCCCAAATGTGGGCTTCAGGGAGCACTACGGCACCAGGCTATCCTTCCAAGGGGAAAGGCAGGGGAGGCAAGTGCACCAGCCAGACTGGAACTTTGAATAGGCATGCAGAAGTACCAAACACCTCAACCTGGAAGGGATTCCAGCTGGATGTAGCATCTTTTCCCCTCTGCCTTAATATGCTCCACTCAGAGAAATCCTTGGAATGCCCTTCTGTGGTGACACAGTCACGTCAAGTCTGAAATTCTGCGTTTAATGCATTAAATACATTTTGATACATTAAACAATTGTGTGCACACATGAACAGGCAGGCAAACACTGAACCATGCTGTCCACCCAAGGTTTTACAGCCACCAGGCTGCAGCATCAGCTGGCTCCAGCCTGACATCACTCACTTGCACTGATGAAGCTGTGATAATTGACACCAGCTGAGGACTGATCCCTGGAGAACCCTGATTGCCATAAGTTATGTCAGCTGCCTGCACCCTCTCCTGCACTGCTCTTATCCAGCATGATCTCTCACTGCTGCCATGCCAGCCCCTAAGACAGAATTGTGCTCCAAAAAACTATAAATACTCCAAAAAAAGGTTCAAATTGGCATCTGGATGATGTTCAATTGCACCTGTACTGTAACCACCTAAAAATGACTTTATGAAATTTAGTCCACATAGATCCTCCCAAAAAACTCACTTTTGCTTAAGAAAGTATTTGTATTTTCTCCTAAAATCCCTGTCTCAAAGCTTTTGTGATTATAAGAGGAACTTAATATTTCCTTTAGAGTGGAACAAAGCAAAATAAGGAAGATTCTCCTGCTGACTGTGTCATAGTCAGAAGAAAAAAATATTTATCCAAAGCACAAATGCCTCAAATTTAATAAGCCCAAGTCTAAAAGCCTTGGACCATTTAATGAGTTATACTCGTGACTAACTGAACTTTATCCTCCAAATTTTCAGAAATTAGAAGGAGAAAAAGGAAGGAGCAACCGTGATGAAACGACATTTAAACTGACACATACTTAGTGCTTTTAGTGGATTTTATTTCTCCCTAAATTCCACTCCCAAGTACTCCTTCAGCGTGCACTGTGGAGATAAAGTGAAAATCCTGATGTATTGCTTTGGAAGAGCTTGGTTAGAACATTTCAGGGATATGCAGGTTCAAATAGTGTGCACACCAACAGCAGATCTCTGCAGTCAGAAAGGAGCTGAAAACCCAACTGTGATCTCCACCAACAGCTCACAACAATTTCTGCCAACATCACTTCTTACTCTCCAGAACACAAAAAACCCCACACTGTTTGTACGCAATGATGAACTCCAAAAGATGGAAAAGGAATAACTGCAGTAAGGATCTACAAGACATGAGCAGAAATATTTCCATACTCAGTTTCCCACCTCTCATACTCCCTGCCTCAGCTCACCCAGGACACCAGGGTCATGCGGCAGCTCCTAGAGAGTCAAGGTCCATGTGTTTCTTCAAATTCACATCCCACTACCCACAAAAATGATCAGGAAAAGCTAACACAACTTTGTAGCAAGCGTGTACATCACAGCAAGACAAGAACTTCAGGCATGCTCCTCTGCACAGGGCAGTACAAAGAACTCTGACAAGCTGATGATTATAAATGCTCTCTGCAGCTACATCTCTTTGTCCCCAGAGATGCAGGAAGAGCACCCAAAGAGAAACAGAGACAGACACTGCAAGTTGCCAAGATCCTTTTGGAAGTTGCCACCAGCTTCTCAGCCTCAGGCCTTGCTCTTGCTGATGGCAATTAAGTGCATTTAAACCCAGACTTAAAAAGAGGCAAATCTGGATTTTTGAATTGCTTTTGATACAAATGCTGCAGTGAAATGCATAAGAGCCTCCTACTGGTCAGTTGAGATCATTCTGCTGCTCTGAATAGTATCAGGTTGCCTCTTCTTTATAGGCTTCAGATGAAATTTACTGACAGCTAATTTATTCCTTAATTTCTCCTCTAAGAGAATCAAAACTTGCCACAGTCTCTCCAATGCAACCTCATGGGAAGGCTCCAGCACACAGGAGAACAGGAATCCTTGGGAAGCTGTGGTTCTACAAAGACCTCTCCCATCGCCTGGAGATCAGCAGCAGCCCAGCAAGTTTTCCCTGCAGGAAGGGACTGGATGAAGACAGGACCACAGAAAGGAGTGAAACTGAAACTGGACCACAGAACTGAGTGAAACTGAAGCAAGGACAAAAAGCTGTGAAGAGAGCTAAATCCTGGGCACAACAAGGTTTACAAAGCAAAATGTCACCTGGTGGTAAATAAAGAAACATCCACAGCTCTCACCTCGTGGAAAAAGACTGAAGAAAGTACATTCCATCCCCAAATTCTGAGCTCTTCAGCTGCAACTGCAGTTCATTTGCATTTTGGAGCCAATCACTTTGCACTTCTACAGTAGATAAGGCAGGTGTAAAATTCAAACCCAGCATCTGCATATCTGATCGACCATGAGAGAGTTAGCTATTGATTACACATAGATGATTATTTTACCACTCATCATTATAATGTTCTATTACATTATCATCATGATCATCCTCTCTCTCCCTCCTCCCAGTCAATAAAATGTTGTAACCTAATCGTGCCATAGAGTAAAAACTGTGCAGGGAAAGGAACAAAGGAACAGAGCACCCTGCTCCCTCTGAGTGCTGTCTGTGTATCCTGAGCATTGATAAGGCACTGATCCTGTATTACTTGAACACAATGCCCAGTCCTAGGGACTTTTTCCAAGTCAGCAGAATAATGGCTCATGATGTGAGCAGAGCGTCCCCTGTGGCACCCTGGGGACCCGCTGGCTGTCCCAAACAAGTCCCTTTCTCCAGCACAAAGTAACACCAGCCCAGCTTTCCTAGACCCTTCCAAAGCCAGACTTGAACAAGAATGAGCTGGAGCTCAAACTGTGTGGCCAACAAACTATTTAAAAGAAGGCCAAAAAACGTCAGTCTCAATTTTTTGGGGAAATGTGCATTTTTTAGCTCAAGTCTTTTCAACCAGCCAGTAGAGAGGAAGCTTTGCAGGCGTGTAGGAGAGGCAGGGATTGATGGGCAGCGACAGCGAGCTCACTGGTAACGTTAGGAGTTATGAACAGGACTCTGGGGGGACAAGCAGAGCTGTCAGCGTGGTACAGTGCACAAAAGGGTCCTCAGCCCTCTCCAGCAGGGATGCAAGGACAGCTCGTGCACACAAGCCCCAGTGCAAGCCCTCTGTCACAGCACACAGGAGGGATTCCTGCTCATGCTGCAGACAGGCTCCACACATCTGTCTTAGTGCCTCAGAGCAACCGAGACAAATCTGACCTCCCTATTTTTTTATCTGGAGTGGGGAGGTGGGGGCATTTAAACTACGTCCAAGACGCATTACAGGTTTATTTCACAACCAAGCAATTCATGGCATCTCTCTATCTAGATAAGAATATCTGAATTTTTTTTTAAATTCAAGACATAAATATTACACAAAGAACCTGCAGTTCATTATTGCCTGCTAACTCTTTGTATGCACATCTTTTTTTTCTCCCCTACTGGTACTATAGCAGTTCTTATGTTTAATGGTCAGGCTGACTTTTGACACTGAAAAAACCTTATTACTTAACATCAAATCCACAGGATAGGAAAAAAAATTAAAACAGCAACATATTACAAATGTATAGGTGCAAAAAACAAAACCAAAGCTGAGCCTTCTTACACCACATTTTCCAGAATTAGCTTTGTTTGCCATTAACATATTGATTTATAGTCAATGTCTTCTCTCTGCTGTTCTGATTTAAACATCATTTTAATTTAACTACCCTTTTTTTCCATGGGGATTTCTTGTTAAAATTCCATTCACAACACAGCAATTTCTCTAAATTACACTGATGTAGGGATGAACCGATCTTATCAGCATCATTGAAATTTCTCTAAATTACACTGATGTAGGGATGAACCGATCTTATCAGCATCATTGAAATTTCTCTAAATTACACTGATGTAGGGATGAACCGATCTTATCAGCATCATTGAACTAGCAGAGCTCTTAATACAGGGGGTTTCATTATTTTTGCTGTGACATGACTTGCATCAAGCCTATTTACAAACACTAAACTGGTCTGAAGAAGACCAGCAGCCAGACGAGTTGGCAGAAAGACTTGACAGCAGAGCCTCAAGCTTATGTCTCTGCATTAGTAAATAACAGGAAAGCAGAAGAAGCAAAACACACAGCATTACCAAGAAAAGATCAAGCAGTTAACCAGAAATTACAGAATTGGGGATGTACAGTTACCCAGATAAACCGAACAGTTTACAAATAAAAATATTCAATAAGACAAACATAAGCCTTTTGCATAGACCCTCCTAAAAGAACAGAGGATTTTTCTCAGCAGAAATTAGAACCAAGGCCTCCACCAAGTGTTATTTATTATTCCCTTACAAGTTCAGATAGGCAGACTGCAGCAATAGCCAGGAAGGAAGGGACCTCCTTTGATAGCATAAAATGGGAAGATAGGGGGGTTTATATCTTGCAACTTGTACAAACTGATCTTGGACACCAGCAGAACAGACTGCAGCGCTTACTCCTGTGCTCCAAACATGATGCTTTCTCTGCTTGTCAGTCAGGAATGAGATAATACAGAAAAATACATTTGTTAGGGGCTTTGTTCATCCACTGCTGTTTCACACACACAGATTTTTTCCTCTACTTTTTTTTTCTTTCTACACTAAGAATCAACCTGTTTTTCCTTCAAAGCAAAAGGAAAGCCAAATCTCAGACAGATAAGCAGAACACTCACTCAACCTCTGTGCTCCAGTATTTCATGGTTCACAGTTGTCCTCTGCAGATGCCATGGGACAGAGAGGGAAACAGCAAGCATTTCTCACAGTGGCTTGTGAGAAATTTTAGGGAGTTGGAAAGATGTGATTACTTGTTAAGTATAAACAATCTGCAGTTGGTGTTTTTCTACTTTGTCTTTCTGTTCTTCTCAAGGACAGTGTGTGAGGAAGATGTTTTTGTTAGTTAGCCAACTGAATAGAACCTATCATATCACTATAAAAACTGCATGGTTATTTTGAATAAAGCTTCTTTGTCTTTTCCACAATCCTGCCTCTCGCCTGTTCCTGTCTCAATCTCTGTGCAAGAGTGGCAGTCCTAGGGTGATGTTATGATGCCTGTATCCCCAACTGTGTGCTCTGTTAATGCTGGCTATTAGATTCTGTGCCTCCAAGACTGGCTCTGAGAGCAAAGGTGGGGCGAAGCAGCAGCACAGAGTTTGTTACCAGGGGCTGCACTCCCTGCGCTGCCCCGTGCTGTGCAGGCCCTGACGGAGCCGCACAGAGCGCTCCCTTGCCTTTCAGCTGGCTCAGCTGGCTGGGGCAGTTTCCCTGGACTGTTTCCCTTTCCCTGCTCTGGGAACTGCTCTCACTGCTCTGGAGGGGCACCTGGGCAGCACTGAGAGCTGGCACTTGGTGGGGGCCTGCTCTGGCAGCAGCCTTTCCCAGGGCCAGAGGGACTGATCACAGAGCGAGCACCCACAGGAGAGGCTTTCTGAATTTGTCATCTCTCAGAGCGGCCAGTGACCTCTGTCACCTGTATTGTTCATTTTGTGTGCTGGGGGCGCTTTGCCTGCTAAATAAACAGGCTTTTTCCACTTCTCTCCCAGGAAATTTCTCCCAAACCAGTTGGGCAGAGGGGCTGCGTGGGTTGGCTTTCTGGGGGGACCCTTTTGGAGGTTCTCCCAAATTCACTCTAAACTAGGACAACAGTTTCCAGTCATCACAGGATTTTGAGTATCAACAGCAGCCAGTATTGTGCTGGTGCTATTTAAACCCCCCTAATGGCACTGCCAGCAGCAGGAGGGAGCTAACCAGAACTCGGGTGTTCACAGCCCACAGCAGCGAGGGCAGCACTGGAGCAGAGAGCCATTCAGCTGCCACACTCACCACCTTTGCTGCCTTATTAAGAGGAGAGAGGAAAGATTAAACAAAAATTGACTGGTGGCCACAAAGTTTCCTAGAAACAGCTCTGCAGAAGCAATTACAATGATGTTTCAGGAACATGCCCTTGGCAGATGGATAGAGCAGTGATGTTTTAAAACCGTGCCCTTGGAAGATGGACAGGACAGTCTCTCAGCCTCCCTCTCCTCCCATAAGTACAATTCAAGACAAATAATTCCACACAATTGCTTAACAGGAAAGAAAAGGCAAAGCTTTAAAGGTCTATCAGTTTTCAGTACAAATCTGCCACTAGAAAAAAAAAGTCTTTCATCTTGTATGCAGGTGACATTTGAGAGACAGGTACACACTAGGCATGCAGGTTAAAGCTCGCCTCATTACATTTCAATTTTTGGCCACTACTGATTGACAGTATCCAACTGTTTTTATGTTCAAACTCAAGACACCCAAATCAGCAGCAATTTCCTAACATATGCTCCAAGTAAAGGTCTACAAGTACTCCCACAGTCAAACTAAGTCTGGCAGGAGTTGTAAATTTTCCCTTTTTTTCCATCCCCAGTTTCACCTTGAAAGCAGCTGAATATCAATGAAATAAAAATATCGTAATCCCTTCTATTTTCTGTACACATCATGAAGATTGAGAGGTCATTAAATAAAAAATGCCAATAGGACTAAAATAGCTGTGTTAAGTAATGCAGAAAACTGACTAGATAAAAACATCTTGCAATTTTGATCAATAGCAATTTCCCCTTGTACATTCAGCCATCAATGTTTTTATTGAAAAAGACCTTTCTTTACGATGTTCAGTTTCTAGCAGAGAAAACAGTGTATTTCATTTTAGTGAAGTGTAAACAAATCTCATTTACTAGACATGGAAGCCTAAAAGGGAATTTGAAGGTTGGTTGCAGTAAGATTAAGATGAGCAGTCATGTTAACTCTGTAAAACAATTAGGCTGAGACTCATTCTCATCTTCCAAATTCCACTAGAAATTACCATTCCTCTTGAAATGCTTGATAGCTACAAGAGATTATTAATTCTGAGTTGCTGTGGGATCTTAGAAGTGCACCCTGACATCCATCAACCTGCACCCTACTCAGCACTTCTCCTACTCCGTTTGCAGTGCCTGAACCAGTTATGGGCATTAACCACACACCTTAATTATGCCCCCAGATTAAATAGAATGGGGCTGAACAGATACTTGCTATTTACTTACAGGAAAGTGTGCTAAAGGATTTCTCTTGTCTGAGAAATAGTAAAATTCTGTAGTTTCAAATACAAGGATGGCAGAAAAAATGATGTTTTCTAAGAGTGCCTTGCCATCCTGCAGTAAAAGGAGTCTGTCAGCAAATCACACTCAACACTGCACTTCAAAGTAACTGTGTACTCCAACAGAATAGAAAGAGCATTTATTTACATTGGTACATAAAACAAGCATCTCAGGCTTGTTGGAGGCATTTTAACATCATTTAATAGAGGCACTTTGCAATCTTAGCATTTTGCAATGTGTTAAGTAGATTTGCAATGTGCTTAGTAGATTCTTAAAAAGACAAATATAAACTATTAATATTTTATGCGCCAAGATTTTCAGAAGTCTTTGGGGCTATTGATTACTAAAATCCATTAAGTGCTATTTTGATCTTAAATAGCTGGAGATATCTGCAAAGAGATTGAAGCTAAGTGGTAATGGCTATTTTGAGAACAGGCAGTTTTCTGGCAGCTATCATTACTTATAACAAAATTTTCACTTTAGAGGCCACTAATCAGTAAACAATAGCTGTTAGGGCAGTTTTGTCCAGTTTTATCTCTTTTTGTTTTTTCCTCCTGATTCAAACATGTGAGTCTAGTTCTTACCAGGAGCACAGACCAAAAGACAGCCATAAAATTTATGGCATGAGTTTTCTAGCTATGTCTTTCTGCTTACACTTCTAGAAATGGCTGAAGGTAAGACTAAGCTTGCTTTCAACAGCAAAAACACATCACACCACAACAGGAATGAAGAAAGAGGGAGTAGCTTAAGTATATTTTGTCTACCAATTCTTTAATGTTTACTTTTAAAAGAGAAAAAACAATTAATGCATTTCCACCTGGTGAGCAAAGAATCATCCTCTAAAAAATTAAAATAGCATTAACTCAAAGAATACACCAAATATCTGTAATTTACATCTTCACTATCATATTAATGCCAATGGTCAGCTCAGAAAGAAATATGGTACATGCATGAAACTGAATGCAAAATACTTCTATTCCTTGGAGGAAATGAAGGCAGCAACTGCTGCCCATGCTTTGACCTGGTAAATATCTAGTCCTGCAGTTAATTATAAAAAATATTCTTTTCACATGGCCAAAATGAAGTGCCTCAAGAGTTGAGAGAATGGCACAGAGAATTGGTGTTTTGTGCTTGAGGGTTTGTTTGTTGGGAGGTTGTGTGGTTTGTTTCTTTTTAAAAAGCCAGGAGTGCAAACCACATTTCACGGAAAGAACAGAAAATGTGTCACCTGCCTTACTGGGAGCCATATGAAGTCACCAGTGTTTATCTCCCTCCAGCCTTCAGTGAAGTCAAGGTAAGCACTCGAATCTCAGGAGCTGGGTTTTTTCTATATCCACCCTTTTCTGTTATCCACAGAAGATTGTATATTGTGCATGGAATTAAATGAAGAGTGCGTACTTCACCAAAATTGTCTTTTGAAGGGAAAAAACCAATCTGAGTGAAAAATATATTGAAGTTAAAAAGCTACACAACAAACAAACCTAGACCTTTCTTCTACAGACGAGAATTATTCTCAAGGTAAAGGATCATTACAAAGAAACCAGGAAAAAAAAAAAAGAAAACTTACATTATTTGGAGCAGTACAGCCTTATTGTTCTGTATCTGATCCACAACTGACTTCTGGTTGCTACACAAGACAATCTGCAATCTCACATATAATTTTACCAGCACAAGAAACGGGACTAAATTTCCCTACCAAAAAACCCCCAAAAGCACAAACAAACAAGGCATCCGAAAGAAGACATTAATAATGAGATCAGGTTAAGATTGCAAAAACCCAGAACACAAAAACTGTGTTACAGAAACTTTAATGTGAAGGATCTCCTCTGAAGTTGGCTCAATTTGTCCCACTGAAAGGCAGAGGAGAACACACTGCAATGTGGTGCAAGGAGAGGTGGTAACCCCACACTACCTTAAAAAAAAAAAAATCTAAAAAAACCAAACCAAAACCAGAGAGAAAATTGCTTACTCCTGACTATTGATTCTGCTACAACTGGATTTGCTTTGTTTCATGCAACAGAGTGAACTGAGATAGTAAGCAGTATATATCTCAGTAAGATCAGTATTCAAAAGGTAAAAAAGAAGGTCACTTCATAGTCACCATTTATCAGAGTAAAGCAAAAAAAGCAGTGTATTACTACAGCAAAATAACATCACCTATTTCTATACCAGGCTACAAAAAGACCTTGATTTTCTGTAGGTGATGCATTTTAGTAGCGATGCTGAGGATTCTGTTTATCCTCCACTTGAGGTTTAGTCACAGCACAACATGCATTTCAAACACCTTCAGAAAGTGATTGATGACACGAAATTCAAACCCTTAACCCTCAAAAAACAGATAATGTGCTTACTGGCTTAAAAAAAGCACAGCAGCCCAGAAGCTGCCTCCATGACAAGGAGCAACTGCATTTTCTTTTTCCCCACCCAGCTCTGAGGTGCCTCAGATTCTACCAGGAATATAAGCAAAGCAGTATTCACAGCTGCTCCACCTGTACACACCAAAGTATCTCAATTTCTGTTTTATAATTACCTTTCAGAACAACTGTTTGCCTGTGTCCTGCTCACAGCTGATTCATCTCATTGATCACACTGCAATGTGACACTGATAATGACTCAGTCCCATTGTGCTTCGGACTTCTCATTAAAAAATTGAGTTAATTGATGCAAAACAAACTACTCAGGAAGCCTTCAGTTTATAAGGTTAAAAACAAGGACTTGAAAAGGCTTTTTGCTGGCTGGGCTTAAGGTGGAATAAAGGTGTAGCATTTACACCAGCTATGTTTATTGAAGTTTTAAGCACAATCTGTTGAAAATGTTAGCCCACTACATCTTAACTCAGGCACTCAACACACGAGATTTGTATTTGATGTTCTCCTCTGATGTACAATCCTTTCTGCAAGTCCCTGAAGGCATTTGACTTCAGCACCTAGTACCCATCTCTTTCAGAGTTGTGCCTAATAAGAAAACCTTCACTTCACCTGGGAAAATGGCAGCCCTGATGTCCCAGCCCCCATTTCCCCTTCCCAGGTCTCCCTCCCTCAGTGCCCTTATCAGGACCAGCTGGCTCAGAAGAAATCACAACACAAGCCAATCTGTTCCAAGCTAGGAGCATTTGACAGCAAAACAAAAAAGAACAAATTGAGCTGTAAGTCCCTATAAAAATCCTGCAAAAAAAAGCCATCTCTTGAAATCACTTGGAAGCAGTGATTTTAGAGGGCATTTCATGGATGCCATATGACAAACGCAAAGCTCTGTTTCTTGCAAGGTGTTTTTCCAACGAGGACTCTGGTGTTTCTCCTCATGCACAGAAACCCAACCATCAGAGCACACCTCCACCTGCAGCAGGATCCAGAGCAGGACTGAGCTTCACCACAAGCAGTGCCAGGGTTCAACAACCACAGGTGTGTGCTTGCAACCTTTGCTGCTCCAGCCAAGGGGCTCCCTGGGCTCTCCAGGCTGGCAGCACAACACACACAGAGGGTGCAGAGAGCTGCTCANAAAGAAACCAGGAAAAAAAAAAAAGAAAACTTACATTATTTGGAGCAGTACAGCCTTATTGTTCTGTATCTGATCCACAACTGACTTCTGGTTGCTACACAAGACAATCTGCAATCTCACATATAATTTTACCAGCACAAGAAACGGGACTAAATTTCCCTACCAAAAAACCCCCAAAAGCACAAACAAACAAGGCATCCGAAAGAAGACATTAATAGTGAGATCAGGTTAGGATTGCAAAAACCCAGAACACAAAAACTGTGTTACAGAAACTTTAATGTGAAGGATCTCCTCTGAAGTTGGCTCAATTTGTCCCACTGAAAGGCAGAGGAGAACACACTGCAATGTGGTGCAAGGAGAGGTGGTAACCCCACACTACCTTAAAAAAAAAAATCTAAAAAAACCAAACCAAAACCAGAGAGAAAGTTGCTTACTCCTGATTATTGATTCTGCTACAACTGGATTTGCTTTGTTTCATGCAACAGAGTGAACTGAGATAGTAAGCAGTATATATCTCAGTAAGATCAGTATTCAAAAGGTAAAAAAGAAGGTCACTTCATAGTCACCATTTATCAGAGTAAAGCAAAAAAAGCAGTGTATTACTACAGCAAAATAACATCACCTATTTCTATACCAGGCTACAAAAAGACCTTGATTTTCTGTAGGTGATGCATTTTAGTAGCGATGCTGAGGATTCTGTTTATCCTCCACTTGAGGTTTAGTCACAGCACAACATGCATTTCAAACACCTTCAGAAAGTGACTGATGACACGAAATTCAAACCCTTAACCCTCAAAAAACAGATAATATGCTTACTGGCTTAAAAAAAGCACAGCAGCCCAGAAGCTGCCTCCATGACAAGGAGCAACTGCATTTTCTTTTTCCCCACCCAGCTCTGAGGTGCCTCAGATTCTACTAGGAATATAAGCAAAGCAGTATTCACAGCTGCTCCACCTGTACACACCAAAGTATCTCAATTTCTGTTTTATAATTACCTTTCAGAACAACTGTTTGCCTGTGTCCTGCTCACAGCTGATTCATCTCATTGATCACACTGCAATGTGACACTGATAATGACTCAGTCCCATTGTGCTTCGGACTTCTCATTAAAAAATTGAGTTAATTGATGCAAAACAAACTACTTAGGAAGCCTTCAGTTTATAAGGTTAAAAACAAGGACTTGAAAAGGCTTTTTGCTGGCTGGGCTTAAGGTGGAATAAAGGTGTAGCATTTACACCAGCTATGTTTATTGAAGTTTTAAGCACAATCTGTTGAAAATGTTAGCCCACTACATCTTAACTCAGGCACTCAACACACGAGATTTGTATTTGATGTTCTCCTCTGATGTACAATCCTTTCTGCAAGTCCCTGAAGGCATTTGACTTCAGCACCTAGTACCCATCTCTTTCAGAGTTGTGCCTAATAAGAAAACCTTCACTTCACCTGGGAAAATGGCAGCCCTGATGTCCCAGCCCCCATTTCCCCTTCCCAGGTCTCCCTCCCTCAGTGCCCTTATCAGGACCAGCTGGCTCAGAAGAAATCACAACACAAGCCAATCTGTTCCAAGCTAGGAGCATTTGACAGCAAAACAAAAAAGAACAAATTGAGCTGTAAGTCCCTATAAAAATCCTGCAAAAAAAAGCCATCTCTTGAAATCACTTGGAAGCAGTGATTTTAGAGGGCATTTCATGGATGCCATATGACAAACGCAAAGCTCTGTTTCTTGCAAGGTGTTTTTCCAACGAGGACTCTGGTGTTTCTCCTCATGCACAGAAACCCAACCATCAGAGCACACCTCCACCTGCAGCAGGATCCAGAGCAGGACTGAGCTTCACCACAAGCAGTGCCAGGGTTCAACAACCACAGGTGTGTGCTTGCAACCTTTGCTGCTCCAGCCAAGGGGCTCCCTGGGCTCTCCAGGCTGGCAGCACAACACACACAGAGGGTGCAGAGAGCTGCTCAGGTCAGGCTGTCCTGCCCAGGGGCGGCCTGGAGAGGGGGGATGGCACACAACAGGGCAGGAAAGGTCAGCAGCAAGAGAGCTCTGAGACAAACTGGCTTCAGGCTCCTTGGAAAGAGACAAGCCACCTACAAGCGCCCCTGGGAACAAAGAGGAGGCTGGATTTTAAAAGCACTTTTAATCCTTGTTAATGATAATTGAGTTATTACATGCATATATTAAATTAAACAAATCAGGGCTCACGAACCAAAGACAAACTGGTCTAACCTCCATCCCCATGAAACCTCAGATATAATTAGTACCATGGGACTTTGCTAGCTCTCAATCAATTTCTTCTCCCAGAAGGGCAGGGTGCTGCTCTTTTTAAAATAGTGTGTAACAGAACATTTGAAATAGGTTCTGACCAAAGACATCACCTTTAATACTCTGCAAGTGCTAAGCATTGTTTTCTAAAATAAATAAATTGCTAAAGGAGGGGAAAAAAACCCCAAATTTTCATCAAAAAAGATTAGGAAGACCCACACACTTTCCACCAAATCAGTGAGCACTGAGACAGCAATAAGAGAAAGGCAATTCAGAGTAATTTCTTGTACAGGATTGCTGTTTTGCTTGACACACAGGAAGCAGGGAAATGCTATTTATGACACCAACAGGAAAGAAGAGAATAATTTTTGATGCAGGTACTATTGCTATTTTCACTTCTATTAATATAATGGACATAAGCTTGAGACCTTTAATGATTCACTAAATCCCACAAAAGGAGGCAGCCTACTGCTCCCAGCAGCAGTGCTTCCCTAGAGCTTGCGCCAAGCTGTTAAGAGAGCAACAAATCCAAGTGCTTTATAAATATTTCTGCAGGACTGTAAATACCCAGTTCAGTGGGGAATACCTGTGTACACACAGGAAATACCAAAGCTAATGCAACATAAATAGGAGAAAAAACCCCTGTGTTAGCCAGAGCTGCTCTGCCTCAAGTGCTCTCTCAGGCGTCCCCTGCGCATCTACTCTGCACAATTCCATGTTAGATACAGCTAACTTCATTTAGAGTATCCCCAGTGCTGAGTCCAGCTTCTGAGCACATATCCTCCTCAACCCAGCTCCAGCCTCCAAACACCTGAGGGTTTTCCATCCTGAGATGTTCTAGGATTCCTCTTTTGTCAAGAATTGAGGGCCAGGACTATGGCAAAGGCCAAGGGGAAGCACCAGCATTTGGAGAACTTGCAGCCATTCATTCACCTGCCTCATCACAGCCCAGGCAGAAACAAGAAGTATGAAATAGCTTTGAGGAATGTGTTTCCCAAAACAACGCTAATTCACACTGACTGCTTTAAGATTATTTGGGAATCATGGGGAGGGTGTAGAAAAATAGTCAGAGAAGCTGTTGTGTGTTGGCAAAGGGGTCCCTCGTTCAGATTTTTGCAATACCAACACCACGGACCCTTGACCATCACCTCACAGCAGGGACCACACAACAGAATGCAGCAGGACTTGGTATTTCCACTATTACAGCCCTTGTTTCCAGGTCCCTCTTACCTTAATCTCTAGCTCCAAAAACACTAATTATTTGCAGTCCTTCCCTGACACCTGTAGCGTTAATATTTTTATTCACAAGCTATTGCTAACATCTTCCAACTTATCTTCTCCTTAATCAGTCATCCTACATTTTAGCTGTAATTCACTACATGGAAGTAGCTGTTCTGAGTGATACAATTTTATCTATTTGTGTTTACACAAAGGACTGTTCATTTCACGTTCAGGATCTAACACACAGATAACACTTACTGCAGAGGCACAGCTGGGAAAGCTCGCTAAATAAAGGACCTTGGGATGCCTGTGCTGGTTTTCTCTGGAGCAGAGTTAATTTTCTTCACAGCAGCTGATATGGAGGTTTGGATTTGTGCTGGGAACAGGGCTGATAACACAGGGATGTTTGAGTTGCTGCTGAGCATCTCTTGCACAGAGTCAAGTTCTTCCTGCTCCTCCTGCCACTCCAGCAGCCAAGCAGGCAGGGGTACACAAAAAGTTGGGAAGGGAAACAGGTGGGACAGCTGATCCCAGCTGACCCAAGGGACCTTATGGTGTCATGCTCAGCATATTAAGCTGAGGGGCACATTTGGAGCGATGCCAGACAGAAGCAAAATTTTTCTTGAGAAGGAAAACGCAAAAGTAGAGCACTTACCCTACTTTAAACCACTGCTGTACAAAGAGACATGCTAAATGTTTCCCACATTCATCATTCAGCCCACACTGGAAAGAATATTAAGCACACAAAAGATGCACCAGCCCAGTTCAGACTTGGACATTCACTCACGAAAGATATACTGTAGATAAAACTCAGACTTTTCCATTTCCTGCAAGGTTAATCCCTGTTCCACACCCCCATTTAGAGGGATAGCTATCTGAAAAGTAACAGTCTCATCTAAAAGAGACATCCAGGAAGGAATTGGTTTCTTAATTTCCCCTGGAAACAGGAAATCCTTCCCAGAAGGAGCAAGGCAAAGTGTTAGTCCTTGCCGGGGGCTGCAGTAAGTGCAGAGCTACCAGAGGTACTGTAAGAACACTGCAAACACATTCACCCAAAACCGCAGTGGCAATCAAATAAATGACTCCCGCACACAACAACAACAAAAAAATCAATTCAGAACAGCCTTTGGACCTCCCTTGAACACCAGACAGATCCTTGCACAAGCAGTGAGTCAATGTTACAGACGACAAGCTCACACAAAAATGTGTGCCAGAACAAGGCACCCACACTGTGATTGTTGCCATTTCCTTCCAGGTTTCCCCATCTCTTCAAACAGGAATCTTTTTTTTTTTATTTACAAGAAGAGCAAACACACCCCATTAGCAAAGCTATCAATGACATCATTAGTTTGTTTCCACAGCCCATAATTATGTGTACAACAGACCACAGGCTAGCACCGAGAACAGGAGGTCATGGATTCCAGCTTTTATACTTTTGGCACCATAAGCAAGGAAAATACTGGGGAAAAGACCTATCCAGCAAACCCTGAACAACCTCAACACAAAAAAAGCCCAAACCAGCATCAGCAGGAAGAGACAAGTAACTGCCTGAAAATAGGAAAAAAGTTACTGAAACAATATTCTTAACTTTGAATTGCCCACAGCAAGAAAGACCCACTCCAAAGACACTCTCCACCTTAGTCACTGTCAGAGTATTTATATAAATAAACTTCACAATTTGATTGGTCATCTGTGACCACTATAATAAGAGTTATTTTAACCTTTTAAACTTTGAGTTTCCTCTTCATCACTGAGAACGTGTCTGAGCTTAATCTGAAGTGAATATCAGCCCTAAGCCTCCAATTACACTGTCACACTCTCAGTAATACAGCTGGTGTTAAAACATAAGGGGCTAATTTTGTATGGAAGGAAATGTCAAAAAGGCACAAACTTTTGGGAAGTCACAGCCCAAACACCCCACTGCACTACCTGAATTATGAGTACAGCTCAACAAGCAGTCACTGCACATCACCCACTGTGATGCTTCACAAAGGTAGGCTCTATTCCACAGAGCAATCCTTAGACCTTACACAAAATTAATGGAAAAATAAAGCCTCTGCACAGAAGAAATAGTAAAACTATCGTTAGGGATACTTACATTTTGGACAGGAGTGGGAGCAAAGTGAGCATTGCTCTATTTTTAAGACATAGCACTTGTCACTTCATTGTACTTGTGGCCTACATGACTGTCGATGACTATCTTCCCTCAAAAAGATTTTCAAGTACAAATTTAAATGGCAAAAGTGTTATTTTCATTGCAACCATAACCTTTAAAATAAGTAGGTACTTAATGACAGAGCAACTGTCCAAATCTTCTAGTGACACTGGAATGAGGAAGCAGCAAGCTACAATTTGTTGGGTTTTTTTAAAAGCTCATTATTTCTTCCAGTATTTGGAACAGCTGGTAAAAGTAATGATTTGGCAAGGTCTGTCAAGGGATTTTTTAAAAAGTATTTGCTATGGTAAATTACATACTTTAAACCAAAATGAAAGGCTGAAACATACAAATATTTATGAAAGAACAGGGGGTTTCAGAGTTTCAAATTGTGCAATAAATATGCATGCACACACGTTAGTTCAGATGAACACATCCTTCCATTTTATGCTCCACTATTTAACTCCTTTCACAGATCCATCTTCACAACCTTAGAGAGACACTGAAACGTTGTGGACATGCAACATAGTTCTGTATATCAGAAGAATAATAATGTATTAATTTCTTATTAATAATAATGTCAATACCATCAATAATAATATCAATAATATTAATAATAATATTAACCAGTAAACCACACACCACCCACTGCCCTCAAGATCTCAGGAACAAACATGCTGGGGCCCTACATGATGTGAGAAAGCCCTGACACCCACATCACACCAAGGATGACTGCTCTGTGCCACCCAAGGAGACTGCTTGGTTCCCGTGTCCACACGGAAAACGACAGCTTTTGACACTTGCTGGCACTGTCTGAAATGCTTTCTAAAGCCATGTCATGGAAACTCAGCATTTTCTTTTCTTCTGGAGAGCCACATTTAAATTTCATCTGGGATATCGATTTGCACAGACCAAACAACTTTTGGCACACAGAGATTATGCACCTCTTTGTGATAAGAGGGAAAGGAAGACAAGATTCACCAGAAGTCATTAACCACTCTAGAAGACAGATAGGAGGAATTACTGCAACCTCTGGATGAGCCTGGGATCCAACTGCAATAGGAGGCACAGACAACACGGGATAAGTGGAGCTGTGTGTCATCAGCCTCATTGACAGAGACTCCGTGTAAAAACAACACCAAGCCTGGCAAGCAGCTGCTTGGCAAGACAGTGTTTAGACAGCCAGCTGACTTTTGAGCTCCAGCCCAAAAGATGCAGGCCTACTTCTACTGAGCTTTCCTTTTTTCTGCACTACTTCAAATTTATTCCAATTTTCAAAAACCAAAATTTGAAGTTTCTGCTTGTACTTCAGAAAATATCACTAGAGAGTTTGCACCAACTTGCTCTCCTGCAGAAGGCTACAAATAAGATGTTTCCTGCTCTTAGAAGTCCATTGAAACAAAATACTTCTTCAGCAACATCCTTGTCACAGCATTTGAGGAAAAGACATCATTCCTAAGGACACAATGACACTCCCAGTCTTATCCCATCAGTTCAGATGAGCATAAAAAAGTTTTGACTGACTTGGATGCACCACTGAACAAAATCTAATCTTAAAAGAAAAGATATAGAAAAGAGTGCCAATAAGTTCTCACTCCAGTTGATTCCTTGCCGTTACAGAGCCATGGAATCACAGGTACCAGCTGACCCCTGGAATTCAGAGGTACTTCAAAAAGCCTTACTTCAGACTACCTAAACATTCAAACCTTGCAGCAATGGCTACAGTGGGAACCTGAGTGGCAGCAAACAGATTGAGTGTTTCTAGATACGGGCCTCTTATCTTTCCATACATCACACTTGTATTTTCAATGCTACTTAGCAGAGTATTCATAATCTTTCAAAAGCCTAAAATGACGACCCAATAAAACCAGAACACAATTAGGAAAGAAACTAAAGTGCAAAGTCTTTAGTCTAACCTCAATATATCCAGTATTTACTCAAAGCAGTGTGATAGATAGGCCAGAAAATACTTTTTATGGCTTTCTCCTAGTAGCCCACAACCCCTGGATCTGTGCCTACACCAGATCTCACCAAACAACAGAGGTGGGAGGACTAGGTAAAGCAGGAGAGAAGATCCACAAGAATCTGATGGGCAACCTGCTGACAGTACGTGATCAAAACTGCACAAATTGATAAAACTTTTGGGCTAACTTTCCAAATGCATGTTCAAGGACAAGTCATACATGTTGTTCTTGCCTAAGACAGGTATTTCAGCTACCAACCACACAGGTTAAGCAAGAAGGAAACACTTCTTTATCTACTGGCTTTTCTATTACTCACTCATCGGTGAGTATTTTAAGTCAACTCACATTACTAAAGTGGATTCCTTTATGTGGTGAAATAACATGAACCATAACACACAAGTTTCTCTGCTAGAATAGCTGCCTCTAGTGCAGCCAATAGAGTGCTCAAATTGTCAATAGATGCAGTGCTCATTTTGCAGTGGCATCCCACCCACGCCTTGAATTCACTAAGAAAAAATGTATTTCTCTAGGAAAAAAAGACCCTGTCAGAACCAATATCACAACTTAGCAATTCCCCATCCAACAGGGAATCTTTTCAACTGAATGAGGATTTCAGACCAAGCCATTAACTTGCAAAGGCTCAGAACAGAGAGCTCCCCAGTCCCTGATTCAAAGCAGTGTGACCATCATGCAATTTGTAAATGCAGTGCAATAGGCCAGTTCTGCTTTCCAAACCACTGCCAGACTTGTTCCCATGCACAGCAGCACTCATCCCCAAGCATTTTAATGAAAAATCAACTATTTCTGATGGAAAAGATATGCACTGTTTTGTGGCTGATATTCACAGGACTTCTCATGTTATTCTGTGCCTCACTCCTTGCCTCTAAGCCATTAATTGCAAATGACTCTGCTGCTGGGAAAAGTGTACCTTTGGAAATGCAAGGTTAGAAAACCCTGGAGCTTCATGGAAAGCATTTTTCTATTTGCATAGTTGCAGGGCTCCAGCAAGCATGACCACTGGGCATCACCTTTCTCAGGCCTCTCTAGATGTATTTTAGGAGCTTACCCTGGTCTAAAACAGCCAGGATACTTCAAGGACAAGTTCAGAAAGAACAAGAGCAAAAATAAAGCCCCTTATGCAAGGGCTCAAATGAGAAAATCCATTTTTCATTGGAGCATATTAGCATAATCACAAGACCTCACTTTTGTTCGACAGAATATTTTTCCGTTGATCACAGAGAGAAACTCACGGCCGACTCAGAAGAGTCTAACTCAGACTTATAAATTCCAAGTCCCTGGGAAATAACACAGACTTTAATATTACCACTGCCTGTCTCCAGCAAAATGCAAATTAGGTTGTGAAAAAGAACACAAACCCCTTCTCTTCTCTGAAAAACCAACAAACCTGACAGTTTCTCAGCTTTTTTGTGTCTCAGCTTTTTTTTCCTAGTTTACTGTCCTCTGTTGCTGAGGTTTGGATGAACCACTGGGGTCATGCAGTACAAACACAACTGATGTTTGCCAGCCAAAAATTAGAAAGAGGATACCTAAAATCCCCAGTGGAATACATGCTGTAACACATCACAAAGCTGTTCTATGCCAAGCTTCTTGGTTCTCCCTTTTCCTCGCTTCAAGTGGAAACGGAAGGAACTGAGGCAATTATTGTTCCAGAAACATGATTGCATCTTTATAGGCAGAAAGATCCAGACAAAACCAGCACCTTTTATTTCTGGTTTCAGTTTGGTGTGCACCTTTCCACAAAACAACAATGGAGTCCCTATCCCACAGCTCCCACCATGCATTTAGACAAAACTAAAGATGAAGTTTGCAAAGACACAAACTTCCCACAGCTTAACACGGTTTTTCATTCACCTTGAGTGTACACTTTTGAAATGCAAGGCAGCCAAATAGTCAAGGCAAAAGGAAATAACAATTTGAGCTTTTTTAGTGAGAGTACTGTATTGTTTCTCTGCTGTTCCTGCATATCTGCAAAACTTGTTCCAACTGTGTTTTTCCTCCATGAAGCACAAGATCTGCTACTCAGCAACCTTCCCATTCCAAGGCTGCGGAGAGAAAGGAGTAAATTTGTATCATTCTTCCTTTGTATGAGGATTTCCACAGTGGTGTCAATTTTGTTTAAATTCATTTTCAAAAAATTTCCCTGTTCCTGTAGCCCTGTGTGAGCTCACATCCCAGCATGCAGCAGCTTTACCAAAAACTTCTAGAATATACCACCTTTAGTACAATATTCATAGAAGGCTCAAAATACTTAAGAGGAAGGAACGAATGAAAGGCTTTTACATAGTCACAGCCCTGTTCCATTGAACTTGCATCCCTCCCATCATCATCTCATAGCTCAGTTTTACTGAAATGCTCATGCATCTCCTCCATTGGCCTCTGCTTTTATCCAGAGCTTTTCTGGATAAAAACCTCCTCTGTTTCTGGGAGAACAGATATCCCCCTCCTGCCTAACCACTTACATCTCTGAGGAAGTCATCATCCCCTTGATTGCCCCAACAGTACATTAGCAGTTAAAAACATATATATCCTACCACTTAGGCTTGCGTGCCTGAAAGAGCAGATGATGCCCACTTAAGCAGCTTTCCTACACTCAGATCCCCCATCAATTGCAATGCAAATTCCCCACAGAGAATGACTACAAAGACTGGGCTCCTGCAAATATTTATAGCATAATTCAACACGGTTAATGAAGTAACCGTGACACAAACCAGAAAGAATACCAGTTTAATATGTCAGTCCTTAGTCACATGAATAGAAATTAATATATACACATAGATACCATCTAAATCATTAAATAACTACAGGCTCTGCATTGCTAAACAGTGCAGCCGTAACAACACAAAAAAAAAATCTTTACCTTTCAAGATTCAAGTTAACAGTAGAAAAACAGATTAAAAAAACAGTAAAAAAGTTAAATTTCACTTTAGGGGAAAAATGTGGAAAATCAGCATAGGTGACCTAATCTATGGTTCAGTTTTTCTTGAGTAGATACAGTGATATGTAAACTACTTCAATACTAGTAGAAATGGAAAAAAAAAAGTGCCTCAGGTTAAATGCCATTGACCAAAAAAAAAAAAACACAGCAATTGAAGGACGTGTACTCACACGAAGGGTATCCAAGTACGATAATAGTACCCACCTCTTAATTTCCAATAATCAGTTTTACACTTTTTACACATTGCCTGAGAGATAAGTGCCTAGTACTGAGCGCTTATCAGTGCGCACATTAGCAATTTCAAGCAGTTTTGCTCAGGAAAAACAAGATTTCTGATCTGCAGTCATCTCATTTCTACAAGCATCTGCTATCTTTATTGCTTTAGGATTTAACATTCAAAAGGGTATATAGAGCACCTAGTGATTGAAAAGATTTCTTCGTCACAGGAAAATCCTTTAAAAATACGCTTCTGTGCACATATGCTTGCATTTGTTGTATTATGGAAACTGACAGAAATTAACCGAAAACCTTATATTCTACTCTCATGACTTCATAAAAGTCACACTTCAATCTACTACTCCTATCCCTGCTTAAAAAAAACCAACACAAAAAACAAAGCAAAACTTGAATTATATACAATGTGTGAAGTCAATGATATTAATTCCCTAATTAGATATTCTTTTCCCATTACCCAAAAAATTGGTATTTGATGCAATGGAAGTGTGCACAACACATTATTAATCACTGTCAACAATGTGAAAGGTTGCAAAGCTAACTACTCATCGGTATAAAATCTGGGCACGCAGCCAGAAAGGGAAAGAGCCACACACATGGATATCATGGATATTAAGTTATCATCAGTGGTTAGGAATAGTTCTTGGCTTCCAAAGTTCAGCACTCAAACATCTGACACGCTGCCTGGGTCTGCCTCACAAAGGCCTTGATTTCAGAGGGCTTGAGTGCACGATGCTCTCTGGGAGCAGGCAGGGCACAGCCACATGTGCTGCCTGACAACGTGCTTGGACTGCAGGCACTCGAGTTAAGATATCAGAGCCCAAAACTCAATTTTGAACCATTTGCTCAAGTGCACAGTCACATTTTCCACTCAGACATTAACGATGAAATGAACCTATTAAACAGTCACCACATTGTTTTATGGTATTTTTGACATTATCTGCCGAGGAGACAACACTACATTAACAAATAAAAACAAACAATCCTTATCCAGCCATTAAGCATGAATCAAGACTGAATGCTTTCATTATTTAGAGGCTTTAAAAAAATGCTAAATTGAAATACACTTTCTAGTTTAATAGGAATGGATATAGGCATGGAAAATAACTCATAACATAAAAAGCACTCTAGATTGCTAATCTTAATTGGCAACAAAAGATTATCACTGAAGTTCATCATAGCAATTGACTTGCAATAGAATAATTTCAGAAGCAAATTAGCCATTCCAAACTCCCAGATGAATTTGGTCTCAATAACTGGACACCCCTTAAGTTGGCTAAAAACACACGCAAGCTTTAAGGAAACATAATTAGCCCCTGTTGTACCCTCTGAGGACCAGAGGCAGTTAATCCTAAATCCTTCTGCACTTGATAGTGACCGGCTTTACCAGTGATGACCCATCACCCTGTAGCAGAGGAAATGACAGGGAGGAGAGGACAGCAGTCACTTCATCACCTTCAAAAACACATACACCTGATGCAGATCAGCCAAAGTTCTGAGCTGTCCTTGCTCCCCAGGAGCACAAGGCAGCAGCACAGAGGGATCACAGCCATTTCCACACACACCTTGGGCTCTGTGGAGCATTTCTCTCAGCCCAGTTCCTCTTTTCAGAGCACACCAGAACTCTGTACAGACAGGAATTGTCTGCACCTCAACACACGCATGAAAAGCCACTATGGAACAGTAAAAAACAAGCTACTATGTATGGAGCACTACAGTCCTTTAGACTGCAGAGTATTGTGGTTTTGTTGTGGTTTGTAAGAGGTATTTTTTGTTTGTTTAGGGGGTTTTTGCTATTGTTTAGAAATAAGGACACTTCAATTTTGAAGCAGATTTCCTCATATGAGGTGAGTGCTTGCATCATACTTGCTTTCCATGTGTCTTGTACTCCTTCCTACAGGACTCAAAGAAGTATTTTTTACCATTTATCAAGATTATCCATTTCCAACTTCTGTTGGAGCAGCAAAAACCCTAAATAAAAAACAAAACCAGCACTGCAAGAACAAGCCAGTTCTCCTCCAGCTTCCCATCCTTCATCACTCTTCTATTCTCCCAAAGATCAGCCAAAGACCTTGGAGCTACACTGCCTAAAAGCCACACAAGGCCATGGTAACAGCTGGACTAATTTGAAAATTATGCCCAATTCCAAAAGGAAAAAAAAAAAAACAAACAACACACACAAAAATTAGCTTAACCCAAGAGGAATCCAATAGTAGGAGCTGTGCATCTGACATACTCTCATCTGCATGGGGCAGCACTGAAGGGATCACCCAAACAAGTTAGCCCATGAAATGTGAAGCTGCAGCAGCAGGACAGGGGCAGACAGATCAGTCCAACCCATGCGGCACACTCAGATTGTGAAGGGTTCTTTTGGCTGAACTTTTCAGTAAAGCTCCGGAGATGCTGCTCACTATTGCAACACCGGAACATCCCAGGCTGGGCCAATTATCACCACCCAGCTGCAGCACTCCCCAACCCAGATTGTGCCAGAACCACCTAGAGAACCAGGGAGGAAGGATCTTCTTTCATACCTCAGCCCCTCACACACTCCCCTCCTGAAGCACAGAGCTCCACCCTTCCTGCTATTATTTACAATTGCAAACCAACATTCTCCTCTGTAGGACTGAGGGGCCTTTTGGGGTCTGTTTGGCCAGCTCTGGACCCCGCTCTGATGACAAGGACAAAAGCAAAAGGCAGAAGGTGCTCTTCTTCTCATTGTCCCACAACTCCACTGTGGATCAACACCTCCAGGGAAAAGAGTGTTTAGTTAGGCAGCTTAAAGGAAAAGGAGTTTGAAGACAGGCTAGTCCTATTGCCAAGCCTGAGCTCCAGCAGTCAGCACATTAATCAAAATGATGCCAGTTCGGAAGGCAAATTAAAGAGACAACAACCAAGGAGGTAATGGTGTCCAGGAGGAAAAGAGGTTGTCAGACACCTGGCAGGAGATTTAATGGGATACAACTGATAGAAGGGGCAAGGGGAGGGAGGGCAAGACCACATCCACCACCAGGGCTCTGGGAGGAGAGGGGAGAATGGAACAAACCATGTGACACAAACAAACTACTCAGTTTGCATTATAAAAACTACTCAGTGCAAAAATCCCAATCACCCAGTGCAAAGCGATGGCTAAAGAAACAACTTAGTGCAAAACAACACTCCTCTATGAAGACATATGCTTTATGCATGGAAAAACCCAACATCCACAAGCCAAAAATATATTGCCTACAGATAAAGACAGGTGAATACAGAAGACTCAAAACATTGTGTTTCTGCCATTATTGATCACAATGTACGTTACAAAATCTGGATTTCCTGTTAATGCCATTCTGTACATGTCCTCTTTGTCATTGTGATTCTGTCACTGTGTTAGACACATCGACTTCACACTCAGCCACTGTAAATACAGTGCATGGCATTAGACCACCCACCCTCAATTCCAAGTCCCAGGCTCTTAGGAAAGCAATCATCTGCCTATCTGCCCAGAAAGGCCCTTGCCTGTACATGCTTCCATCTATTTTGGCATTTTGCTGTGCGTCAGGTTACTCCATAGTTTACACAAGGTGAAAAATCTCCCCCACACTCACCTTTCATCCTCTGCCAGCTGGTCTATTATGCCATGTCATCTGAGTTTTAAAAGGATGCACCCATGTATTTATTTTCCCCACCTGATAAATATTTATGAATATTTTATTCCAGCCCTGACACATTCACACTATAGCTAATCTTCCTTTTATTAAGTCAAGCACCTTAAAGGAAAAGGAGCTTGAAGACAGGCGACTCCTATTGCCAAGCCTGAGCTCCAATAGTCAGCATATTAATCAAAATCAAATGCCAGTTTGGAAGGCAAATTAAAGACACAACAACAACAACTCGGCACATAAGATTAATATGAGTTTCACATCAATAGAGTGCAGTATTTAAAACTTGCAAAAATTAAATGTTTGAAATAAAGATCTCCTCTGGTGTTTTGTGGTGGTCTTCTCATTCGCAGAATGTGAGCTATCAGCCTAAATAACATTAAAGCTCAAACATTACGCAATTAAAAGATGGCTGATGCAACTTTCATTCATTTCTAATATCTTATGTTGATTTTGATCAAGGCTGATATGGGAAGGG
>WBNQ01014762.1:52045-124015 GCA_013401375.1 Spizella passerina
TGAAGACAGGCTAGTCCTATTGCCAAGCCTGAGCTCCAGCAGTCAGCACATTAATCAAAATGATGCCAGTTCGGAAGGCAAATTAAAGAGACAACAACCAAGGAGGTAATGGTGTCCAGGAGGAAAAGAGGTTGTCAGACACCTGGCAGGAGATTTAATGGGATACAACTGATAGAAGGGGCAAGGGGAGGGAGGGCAAGACCACATCCACCACCAGGGCTCTGGGAGGAGAGGGGAGAATGGAACAAACCATGNCATCAGGTTACTCCATAGTTTACACAAGGTGAAAAATCTCCCCCACACTCACCTTTCATCCTCTGCCAGCTGGTCTATTATGCCATGTCATCTGAGTTTTAAAAGGATGCACCCATGTATTTATTTTCCCCACCTGATAAATATTTATGAATATTTTATTCCAGCCCTGACACATTCACACTATAGCTAATCTTCCTTTTATTAAGTCAAGCACCTTAAAGGAAAAGGAGCTTGAAGACAGGCGACTCCTATTGCCAAGCCTGAGCTCCAATAGTCAGCATATTAATCAAAATCAAATGCCAGTTTGGAAGGCAAATTAAAGACACAACAACAACAACTCGGCACATAAGATTAATATGAGTTTCACATCAATAGAGTGCAGTATTTAAAACTTGCAAAAATTAAATGTTTGAAATAAAGATCTCCTCTGGTGTTTTGTGGTGGTCTTCTCATTCGCAGAATGTGAGCTATCAGCCTAAATAACATTAAAGCTCAAACATTACGCAATTAAAAGATGGCTGATGCAACTTTCATTCATTTCTAATATCTTATGTTGATTTTGATCAAGGCTGATATGGGAAGGGCACAATTTGAATAACTGAATCAGCACCATCTAGTTTTTGTTTGATCAGTTTAACATTCATATTATGAACCAATGGAGCAATAATAGAACAACCGAGGTCCAGTTAACGCTCTTATCACAAAAAAAATTTACAACAATCCAACTTTCCTTACCCTAAGCCTTGTATTTCTGTGATTTCTCCAGTTTCTAACCACTATCATGCCTACTGTGTTCACAGGATTTACTCTAAAAATGTGAGTATCATAGTACTAAATTGATGACATGTTAAAAACTCATCACCTTGTTTGACACTATACAGCAAACATCAATGAAGGAAACAAGGCATCTGAATTAGGAGACTTCAGAGAGAGACCATGAAATAACACAGGCAATTCCATCTGCCTTGTTACATTTTTGGAGTAGTCATATTGGATGTATGCTGCTTATCCAAAACAAATCCTCCAAGTTACTGAGGATCTGATAGTCACTGCTGTCATCACAATGAAGAACTGAAAGACTTTAGAAAATGAACTGCAAGCTAAATGCTTGCAGCTTGTGGAATACTCATTTTCCACCTATAAGTGGAAAGTTTTTCATAACAAGCCTACCTTGTCTCTATTGATTTCTCAACTGTTATCTGATGTCAGAAGCTACTCTCCTGCCCCTCAGCTCCCTTGAATAGAACTCCTTTTAGTGCAGAATACTTGAAAAACAACTACACAAGTCTGAGTACATATTTATTACCATCAATGTGCGATAGCCTCAAGAGACAACCACGCATCATTATCTGTTAGCAAGAAAAGGAATCAGAGTCTTCAATACCAGGCTATTTTTTCCCTAATGCTGCAAGGACAAGCTCATTTGTAAGCCAGATCATTTCTTTCCAAAAGATGAATGACGATCTTCTGCAAAAAAGGGATTTTTATAATTCTACCACAAAAAAGGCAAGATTTTTTTTCACCCTAGCACAAAACCATGTCTACCCTCTCACTGCCTTTTACTCCCATGGGAACGCTGCAGGAGTTTCTGGGTCTGGCTCCCATCAGAAGCTGCAGCAGGCTCCTGAGCAGCTGGGGAAAGGCTGAGGTATCTGCGCAGGCTCCATCTCCCCCAAATGCTGTGCAGAGACTGTGGGTCACTGTCACATCCTTCCTCTGCGCTACCCTGCATTGCCAAAGAGCAGAAACAGAGGGCACTGACTGGCAAAAGGGTTTGTGCAAGAAAAGGCAAGAAACTCAGATGTATTATCCCTTCCAGTCTTCCTCTGCACAGGGAAATTGTAACTTGATCTAGAAAACAATAATAAGGTTCTGCATTACAAAGGGAATTCAGCTTGGAGAATAAGTTCACTTAGTCCAGTGGCCTCCTACCAGTTATTTTAGAGTTAAACCAACATGACCTTCAACAACTTTCGAAGAAAATATCCATTTTCATCTGCAACATACTTGTTTTCCTGCCAGGTCCTGTTACATTTTAAGTATTCCTCTTAACAGTGCTTTGAAAGCAACACACAAACATGAATGGAAACAGACATGATGCTTTTCAAGCAGGAATACTTAAGAAATACACATTTGTAACACCAAGAATTTCCTCACCTGCACTGCATCAGTAAATATGCTTATAAAGTCATATGCTTAAAGTTGTCTGCTGTACTGGTTCTACACCTTAACAGAGAAACCTAAGGTCTCTGTTAAAGAATAGACGAGAGCTTTGCTGCTACTGGAAGATGTCACTAATATTTGCTTCCTAAAGTTATGAATTGCTGCAGTGTGCAAGCATAAATAAAGCTATACTCCATCTGTCAAACCAGACTATAATCAACCAGAAAAACCCCTAACACCAAGTACCTAAAAATAAATACTGACAAATGCATGTCTGCCTATCCCTAATGCCTCCGCTTCTGGAAGACCCTTGAGTCTGGAAGACTTCAAGATTTGTAATACACCCTAAAATTAGTAAAGAAGCCTGAATTATCACAGAGACTATTTCCTGTACACTCCTTCCTCCTTCCCCCCATGGCCTTTCCTACCACTCCCTTCACCAGGAATATCACAATAGATAGCAGACCTCAGGGATATCAAATTTGCTCCCAGGCACAGACATAACGAGAGGCAATGTCTGACTGCTCCATCTGACTTTCCCAGCTATTTAGGTTTTGAAGTATTTTATCCCATGGCCCACACATTATTCCAAGTGACAATTACTTCAAAGCCAGAGGGCAGCCATTTGCATAATAATGATCATTTTTCTAAGGAGGTGTGCAGGAAACTACACGCTAATGAGTTAGAATGTATATTATTTGAAAGTCACACTTGCTTTACAGAAATAATTAAAAACACAACCTCTAGTGTTTACCTTCTTGTACCTTTTATGTAACAGAGACACCTGTCCTATTAAATGCACAGGACATAGAAGTAATTCCTGCAACACTTATTGCTGGCCAGGGGTCTATGTACAAATCACAAACAGGATGGGACTGCTGAGGAACGCACCTCAGCTTCCTAAAACCTCTAATTTTAATGATTCCCACAACACTGAGGCATGTGACACAACAGTAATTTCCACTGGACTTTTCCCACGTGTAAGGGCTGGGAAGTGGGCTGGCTCCTGAAGCAGTGCATCAGGTGATATGCATCCTGTGGCACAGAAAACTTGGTTTGCAACATCTTAATCACAGAAAGAATGAGGGAAACGCAGCAACTTCTGCTAAACCACTGTAAAAGAAGGGAATGAGAGACAAAGTGAATTTCACAGCTGCAGAAGCATCTCCAGAACACTCTGGTATTGTAAATTTTCTTACAATCTAACTAGCAACAGAAGAATTTTTTTACTGAGTAGAGAGGTCTCTTTAGCATCCTACAACCCTTTTTAATATCAGAAGTTCACTTGTTTCAAATAAAGTTCTTATACTCCAAAGAATACAGCCTATACTACATAGCACCCACCTGTATTTACTGCTTAAGCCTTTTGGTTTCATTATCTTTGAAATTAGATTGAGGAAGCCATTAGGATCTTAGCTATAAAATCTTCCTTTATACCACAGGATGTGGAAAACTGGAGTAAGAGGCTCACTAATGCACTGAGCCACAGCTACAGCATCATGTCCAGCTTTCACTCCTTAGCCCTGACTCACAAGGGCCCCAGACAAGGCACCCCAAAGCCAGCTACGGGAGACAGAAGATGTAATCCACCCCAGACTGGAGATTTTCCACAGCATCAGGACGTCTGGCTGCACTTTGAAATATCCCAGCTAATTTATGACCATTAATACTCAGTCATCCAAAGTAAGAGCAATAATCATACACCATGCCTTAGGGTTTGAAAGGCTGTTGTCAGCAGCAGCAGCTGGATTTCTTCCCGACACACAAGGCAAGCAGCTGATGCATCATCGTGTTGCTGGGTTTCTGNTACCAATACCCCAAAAATATAGAGCAGTTCAGAAATTAAATAACCAACAAAGTTCCAGGGTTAGCACCACATATGATTTTGTGACCAGAAGTAACCCAAAATGAGTATGTTCTCCTAAAAGGAGCTAACTACCAACCTCACATTCCAGGCCACCACAGACTAACATGCCACAGCAAGCTAACATACCAGCAACAGGAGACCAGTGAACATTATCTGCTGTCTGCACGTTCACTGATCCTCCTTCAAGCAGACCCATCTCAAAGGCCAAAGTGGAACCTAAACAAATTAAACATCTAACTATCATACTCAGTAGCATAANGAACACTCTGGTATTGTAAATTTTCTTACAATCTAACTAGCAACAGAAGAATTTTTTTACTGAGTAGAGAGGTCTCTTTAGCATCCTACAACCCTTTTTAATATCAGAAGTTCACTTGTTTCAAATAAAGTTCTTATACTCCAAAGAATACAGCCTATACTACATAGCACCCACCTGTATTTACTGCTTAAGCCTTTTGGTTTCATTATCTTTGAAATTAGATTGAGGAAGCCATTAGGATCTTAGCTATAAAATCTTCCTTTATACCACAGGATGTGGAAAACTGGAGTAAGAGGCTCACTAATGCACTGAGCCACAGCTACAGCATCATGTCCAGCTTTCACTCCTTAGCCCTGACTCACAAGGGCCCCAGACAAGGCACCCCAAAGCCAGCTACGGGAGACAGAAGATGTAATCCACCCCAGACTGGAGATTTTCCACAGCATCAGGACGTCTGGCTGCACTTTGAAATATCCCAGCTAATTTATGACCATTAATACTCAGTCATCCAAAGTAAGAGCAATAATCATACACCATGCCTTAGGGTTTGAAAGGCTGTTGTCAGCAGCAGCAGCTGGATTTCTTCCCGACACACAAGGCAAGCAGCTGATGCATCATCGTGTTGCTGGGTTTCTGTCCAGCTCTGGAAGATCAGCCATTGATCAGTGCCACTGGCACTACAGCACACCAGACACTGCTGCAGGATTTGAACGAGCAGGTCACACCAGTGCAGTCTTAATCTACCATCAGAGACGAGGCGGGGAAAAAGCCAGTTCAAAACTACATGCTGTGTAGGTACACACAAAGGCAAGCAGGGAAGTTCTTCCAAGCGTGAGCAGAGTCAGGGGTGCCATATAAATTCCTTATCAGCACTGATGCTCACTTCTTTCACACTGGAAATAACCAACTGCTCCAAATTGTTCACGACAATTTCAGCAAACAGAAATCATTTCTGACCGATTTTGTACTGTTCTATCAACAGCACCAGCACTTATCTGCTGTGTAATCTGTCTGCCATGCAAGCATTTTCAGAGGCATGCATGCCAGAACTTTGCAATAAACCCTCAAGAATAATTGTTCTGCTTTTTGCTCATGTGGGGGAACGAGAATATCAGGCTCCCCCAAGCATATTGTAAATCAGTCCCATCCTCTTTTTGGTTAAGACAGAGACCCAGAACTCTGTATCCTGCTCAAGGACTGCCATCAGCAAATTTGCAAAGGGTGTCACAGATGTTTTCCACAGAGATTTCTTCCAGAGTCCTATCCCTGTAGAATAATGCCTCATTCAGATTTCTCCCATCACTTCAGAGCCACAGCATCAGCAGAAGTTGTTTATGCATCTCATCAGCTCCATGCTCTCATCTCCTGATCAGCTTCATTCCCTCCCTCACAAAGAGGCCTTAAGCCACAGTTCATGAGGAAAGCCATGACTGTCCTGCATGGCTTAAGCCACCTGCTTGCCCATGGGTATTTCTTCCACATTCCTGGAACTTCAGCTGAAACTCCTCAGTCAGGTTATTTTCGAGATAATGAACTTCACTTGGTATGAGGAAGAGAAATAGCATATGTACCTGTGCCACAGATAGTTTACTCACTGTACAAAACAGAGGTAAAGCTCAAAAATGTGGCCAAGCCTAAGACCCCAAGAAATGACACAGGAGCTTTTTTCACTGTACAGTAACACAGACATGGGGAAAGGTCAGGGCAAAGAGACAAAAGACTGACAGAATTACATGAGTCAGTTCTAGTGGAGACTATGCCAGAGTCCTCAGGCACATTAAATCCACCACTTGAGTCTAATGTTTGATTGGTTGACACCACCCCAGATCCTTTTTATCACATCCTAGCAAACTTACACAAGTTGGAGAAAAATCACCCTTAAATCTTAAAAAGTTCACAAATTCTTTTAACTAGACAAACGCTACAAGAGACGTCAGCTGGATAAGCAAGATCCTTTGTTTATATTATATAAGCATTTCTGACAATATGGAAAATTTCTTCATGACCAGGGTATGACTGTGAGAGGGCAATACCAAATCACACTTCTATGACTCTCTCATTAAAACCATTGTAGAAAGAAGTTTCAGATAAAATAGAAGAACGAAATACCTTGTAGCAACCATCAAGGTGAAAATCTGCCTCACTAAAACAAACACAACTACCTGTTTCTTTGAGCCAATTTCTCAGTGAAGAGCAGTTTAAAATTATCACAGATGACACACCCACAAATAGGGTTACAGAACCATCTTTTAGAGCAGGAAACTTAGGACCCTAAAGCAGAAGCCAAGCCCTGGACACACCACCAAGGCACATCCCTGTAACTAAAATCTCCCAAATCTGATACTATGATTATAAGGCTTAAAGTAAATTTATTAACCATCTTAATTACTGTAATAAAAATATAAAATCCTGCCATGAACTAAAATTCTACAGAGATGGTTATGCTTACAGAAGGTTTTAAATATCTGAAAAATGAAGGAGAAGCTGACATTTTCTCAGTTCTCCTGCTCAGTGGATTTTTATTGCATGTGTATTTCCATAAAAACCCAGTTAGTTAAATTATCAAAACACCACAACACAGCTTGCTGTAATTTCATAAGCTAAGTCTTGCTGCAATTTATATGCGGTTACACTTGAGTGCTTCCACACTGGCTCAGCAGCACAGCACCCAACTGCATTAATGTTTCAGCACAAAATTCTGCTAATAAACACAGTACTCAGCCACCATTGCCCTGCTTTAGAGAACACAGCCCTCAGTATAAGCAGGTCAATACATGTGAGACTACTTATGCTCTATAAACTGACTTTGATATAAAGGTAGCAGCAGAGCACCCTCGAACAAATGGGAAGTTTATCAATAATAAGGCAGGAAAAACCCAAACCCAGGAGAAAGCTAAGGCATATGGCTTCAGTCACGGGTATCACAACAACTGCTCCAACAAAAACGAGTCAAAAGAAAAAGACACCCCCTGAAAACAGTGTTAGTCTGCTTGTAACACTGTAAAACTGCAGCTCACACATTCTTCCTTCAAAATAAAAATAATTAAATGAGAAAAAAAGAGCTGAGGGTGCTTACTATCACGTAGCAAAAGGGGAGAAAAGTCCTAGAAGACCACCATGAGTTTGGCTTTACAAGTCCAGCACCAGATGCACTCTGCCTTGAGCTTGAACTGATATTTCAAAGACAAGGGTGACAGTTTTTTCACAGTCAAAACCAAAAATGCCCCTTAACCCACACACCAAAGCAATCATAGAAGCCTGTGAGGTGCACTAATCCCTAAGCCTGTGAGGTGTGCTACTGCCATGCCACTTTCTGTGCTGCTGAAAACAAAACACAACCCTTCCTGAAACAGACCAGGACACCAGGCAAGAGCAAATAAATCTCTAATAAAAAATTAAAATCACAAGTCAAGCAGAGACAATTGTTTTGTTAGACAAGAGAGCACATCTAAGCCTAAAATACACAGAGATCCTTCCAGAGTCTGAATGCATTTCACAATTCCATTTTACTCATCATTCAGTCACAGAGGGTTCAGTCAGGCAGAGCAGAAGACACTTCTGTCACTACTGCACATACACATTTCTTTAGGATGTCCCTCTAATTTAGAGCTATGGACCTGAATGAAAAGTCAAGAAGGAGGAGGAATGAAGGATGGAAATCAACTGAAGAAATACTTCATTTCAATCATCAGAAGAAAATGCATTTAATCAGAACACAAGGCACTAAATTTTTCATAACACAGGACATGAAAATGTACCTAACTAGATTATTGTAGCAGCAGTTTTTATCTTAAATCTCTTCTTCAAAGAAAAAAAAACTAAATATCTGAATTCACTGCTCATGAGCAACCATCCATTTTACACCAAAACAGTCCTCTACATACAAACTTTACACACAAAAGGTCTGTAGCATCACCTGCATTACTCCTGTATTTAAAGACTCTCTTGCCAAGGTCATATCCTGGCATAAAGCCTGCTCACTACTCACATTAGTATTCACGTTGGTAATCCTGCTACCTTCAGATGGCCAGCTTACACGGTTGTTAAACCTGATCAAATTCTTCACTTGTACATTACCAGTTACATGGAATTTAGCTATGTAATTCCACTAGAGCCAACTTAAGATATGTAGATGGCTGAATTGCTGTCCCAAAGATTAGTATGAGTCCTCTTAAAGTCAGCCTGGCAAGCTGTGATGACTGAAAAGAACCTGCTCTGGCTGATGTCAGCACAGTCAGAGGCAGCCCACTTTTGAGTTCTTGAAGATCAGCCAACACACAAAAAGCAAAACCCCATCCCTCTAAAAAGCAAGCCCAAATGCTAAATCTTGTCCTTGCTTAGTCAATATAGATACTATTGATACCTAAAAATACACTTTAAAAACAGGCAAACAGGAAACCAAGCTTTATTTCTACACCACAAATGCAGACACAGTGTTCTATATTCTACTTGGGAAAGACAAGCCAGCTCCATCATCAAGGGGTGTACACACACAGACAGATTCTTACTGCTCCAGAAACACTAAACAACGGTTGACTTCATGGCCATAAAATGTATTGGTGATAAAAAGGATAATGCACTCACCTGATTAAAAATGAGCTTGGTCTTTTTTCTTCCAGCACAAGCCTCATTTTCAATAACAAAAAAGTGTCTATTGATAATTAATTTTAATGGCCTTTGATCACAGATACACCTTTCCCTATCAGAAATCTAAGAACTTTAAGCTTAGAAACACTAACGTTTACATTACTATTCAATTCCATAATAACAACAACTGAGTTGCATCAACATCATCATTATTCCAAACTGATTTTTCCCAGTAAGCAGAAGTCTAAGCAAAGCTCTCATCAGTAACCTTTCCCTGAAAAATTCTATAGGAAATGAAATGCAATACTCTATTAGGACTTGTTTTGCAAACAGAAGTGAGAGAGATCACCCAAGCATGCAGAGTCATTAAAATGGATCTTACATATATCATTATAAATTTAATAATCTCCATGACGGCTAGAGTTCAAGTTAAAATGAATGTCAGCAAAGCATGACCAATTGATGTTATCCCAGCTGCCACTGAGCCTCACTTGGGGTTATATTATACATTCAGAGGCCCCGTGCTACATGTGCACCAAACAGCCAGAGCCAGGAGCAGATGGGAGATGTAGGCTCCCATACCTATCAGAAGGGAGAGACAGACATAATTGCATATTAATTTTGGTGCATCAAAACAATTACAGCATACTTGGGTGTCACAGGTCACAAATGTTTTTCCCATCACACCCCAAATGCAGGATAATGTTGTACACTTCAGAAGGGGGAGGAAAAGTGTTCCAGCAGCCTCCAGAAATTAAGTCAATAGACGGATTTTGTTTCAACCCTTATTGATTTACTTCAGTCCCAAAATGCTTCCTTGAAAAAGCAGAAGGAAGACCTTGGCAGCTTGACAGTTAATAGATCATGCTTGCTGCAATTAAGATACATTCAGGAGTTTTATTTTGTTCCCCACATGCCATTTCTCTCCAAGCAAGCAGCTGCATTTTATCCAGTTTCTGAAAGTCTTCAAGGCTGCTTAGATTTCTAATGGGGTGACAGAGAAACCACTTTTATTTTTCAGCAGACCTGATGAAACTGACACAAGCCTCCCCCTCTCTGAAATTAGACAGTGCTGTTGAACAGCAAAATAATAGCTATTGGTCAATTTCTTTTCTTCTAACTCAGTTTTCAACTGCAACAAAAATCATACAGGGGAAAGGAGCTCCCCGCACAGAGCTGAACGTGGCACTTTCTATTCCCCATCAACTCTGAGTGGAGGACGGACACCAACGATTTATACAG
Source organism: Spizella passerina (assembly GCA_013401375.1). Taxonomy (NCBI): domain Eukaryota; kingdom Metazoa; phylum Chordata; class Aves; order Passeriformes; family Passerellidae; genus Spizella; species Spizella passerina. The sequence goes on from WBNQ01014762.1 coordinate 62,419, forward strand.
CAGAAACACACCAAGTTGTAGTGTGCTTGAGTGGTGCCAACAAAACAACTTGGGAGTCCCAGTTGTTCACAAGCTACAGCTTTGTCTAGGACAATTTAGTGCATCAACCCTTAGGATGGGGTAACTCAGCACCACCCTGACACACAGAGCTGCCACAAAGCACTTGTGCAAATTAAGGGCCAACAGCTGACATTAAGCACGTTCCACTGCACATTTTGTGCCAAAATTACATCTGGCAACTACAGCAAAATGCAAACAGTTCCACGAAGACAATGAGGACACTGACAAGTGCACAACATTCTCAAAAACGAAAACACCAAACACCAAGATAGCATTTTTCTAACCACTCCACTAATGATATCCACAGGAAAAAAGAAGCTAAACTTACAACAAATCAACAACCTGACCAGACTCGGAGTCAGTATACTTCATTTGCACTGGATGTCTCTTCATCAACAAACAGCCAGAATTCTAGAGATCTTTCCCTTCTTTCACTCATATCACAATTTCCCCTTCCCTCAGCTCTTTGCTCCATACATTGGAAGAAGAGAAAGACAAACATTTTCCAAAACATATAATCAAGAGATCTACAGCTGGCTGAGCATAGCAAGCAGCAAGTGCAAGTGATAAAAGCATTATGTAGAGCTATTCTGCCACTTGCAACTCCTTCAGTAATTTAAGCAGAAAGTGTTCCCACCTTTTGTCACTTACCCTTTTTTGATCTTCCAGTCCATGTGTCACAATCTTTCTTTTCTGATGTTGGCTGGATTCAGAGCCAGATTCCATTTCCCTGCTGCAAAGACTCTTCCAGCCTCTTTAAGCTTTCTCTAAAAATCCATAGCATAAACAGCAAAAAAATAAAAATAATTTAAAAAAAGGCGAGACAATTCCTTCAAACCTCGTCCACTGTCTTTCATCATTCTTCTGAATTCCCGTTTGCCATCACTGCTCATTATCCTACCAAGCAGCCATTCTGTGAGCCTCTGAGTCCTAGAGCAGCTCAGATGAAGGTTTCCATGTAAGTGCCTTACAGAAGGATGACAGAGCTGAATCCAAACCCACTAGGTTGTGCCACATTACTGCTCCATCAGCAGCCTTCTCAGTGCATTCCTGGCACAGATAATTTATATGTCAATAAAGGTGTAAACGTGCATTTAATCCACTGTGTTGATATTATCAGCATCCCTCTCATGGGCCGCCTTCCTCCCATAAATCAATGTAAACACTTCGCAGTGATAATTGCCTTTTGCAAATCTAGCAGGTGTTAATTACGTAAAATCATCCATGCACACTTGTCATCTTCTCCTATGTATTCAAACAAATACCTAGAAGAGGAGGGGAGAAAAAAAAAAAGCAGTTTTTACCACTGTGAAAGAAACCATAGCTACTGGTGTTCTTTGTCCACCACCAGGAGCCACAAGTCAGAGCGGATACAATAATTACACATTTTGAGTGTACTACACTCCTCATCCAAGCTACTCAAAATGCCCTGATGCCTGTTTAGAGCGTTACCTTGCCTTTGGGACTTGTTGCACAAAACCAGCCCAGAATGCCAATACTGTACATCAGAGCTGAACCTCCTGCAACAAGACTGCCCGAGGCCTGCAAGGACCAACTCAAAACTCAGCTCTCCAGGGTTCAGAGTCCCAGACCTAAAACCAAATCCATTATTCTTCTCTGGGGTCTCATACCCCAAGGATCTTTCTCCACAGTCGGTAAAGTTAATGAGTGCCACCTCCCAAAATCCTGAGCACAACAATGCAGGAACAAACGGGTTCTACTATTACTTGGGAAAGAAAGCTGAGCAGAGCCTGAAATCACAGCTTAACAGGTCAACCAGCTTAAAATGCTGTTCTTTTTGTACAGAGAAGCACAAGTTTACTAAAAGAGATAAAGAGTCTCCTGGGTTAATTTGTAAGGTGGGATCAATAACAGCAGGCTTCAATACGCAGGCACCAGGAAAAACATTTACTACACTGACTTCCATACTAAAAAGGCTAAACATCAAATCAATTTCAGCCACCTTAGCTGAGCGTGGCATAAGAGCAGATATTTAGCTGCATGTTGTTACAAGCCTGGTAAGCACCAAAAAACCCAAACCTGTGTCCTATGTAACAAAGGAACTCACAAATAAGGACATCATCAGACACTCTCCCGCCACTGAAGGATAAACAGCATCAAAAATAGATTTCTCACAACACAGGGGAAATGCTTGCTCTGCATGCTGACGTCCCTTGTTACACCAAGGCAAAGATCTTGACAAGACAACAGGTAGAAATGCTGCTTGTGCCCCTCACTGCTCCTCACCATGAAGCCAGTTCTCTTTCTTCTACAGAGCACAGGAAAGAACACGGCTGATTGCAGCAATGCTTTGCCATTTGAAAGTAAGCTAAAAACACATCTAACCCATTTTACAGAGAAACAGAACGTTTCCAATTCTATTTCCAACCAGAATCTCCTCCTGGATCTGTGGTTTCAAACCTGCCAATAGCCACAGAAATCACACAGGTACCTTGAAGGCAATTTATGGCCTCCAACCTTAGCAACAAATATCACAAGCAAAAAAAACCCCCAAATTTTATAAATATCCTTAAGCCCCACTGAGGAAAACTTTTCCCCTCCAGTGATTTCACTGTGATGTGACACATGAGACTGCATCAGTCACATCGTGTAATGCCATGCTGGAATAGCATGACATAACCAGTGCAGCTAAGGACAACACGAAAGGTCCCCTCAACTAGGGGAAAAAAAAGAAAAGAAGAAGAAAGTGCAGTCTCTGGAAGTTCCTGTGCATTCAGTGTTCCAGCTTTAACCATCATGGAAACAGCCTCTCTAGGGAAACACATGAGGATCTATTTGTATTATCTGTATGCAGTACTCATCACATGCCTGCAATCTAAGACCATGTGTTACAGGTACTTAGTGTCACTGCCCAAGTTAGCTACATCAAGCTTCACATATTAAAAAAATATATATTAACAGGAGGAAAAAAGGCACCCTGAGGTTTATAAAACCATTTCAAGTCAGCCACAAGCAAAAACATTTTTGAATATCTAGACTTAATTTTATTTCTACTACCTCCAGTAAAAATAAGTTTCGCTTCTTAATCTCTGTGTACATCTGACTGTGGAAACGGATTTATTTACAAATTTAAGGCAAATTAATTGGCATTAAACACAAAACAAAAACCTTCAAGAAGAAAGAAAGGTAAGGTTTGCTGGGGCAATGACCACATAGCCAGAGACATCGAAACTAACAAAAAACCCATGTGACCCAAAACCGAACGGTGTTAGCCCATCCTCCCATCACAGCAACATGCAAAGCCCCCGGTCGGGCTCCAGACCATGCTGCGCTGCAATTGACCATCCTCCCTGAATGAACAGCGCTAAGAGCGCAGAGCCTGCACCTGGCCGGGGCTTAGCACATTAACAGCTCAATGAAACACAGGTGAGCTGATACCCTTAAATTTAAGCCATAAGGACTCCACCTGGGAGTGTCCTACCAGGGTCCATCCTCAACACACGGTCCCAAAAAGGTCCCCACCTGCACAGAATGTCGCTCACATTTACCTCGCTGGATACCCAGATCCTCAAGGACGCTGCCTGGCCGCCAGTCTTCCATTCAAAGTAACGCAAATTAACACAACTTTTGGGGCTTTTCTCGTTAAAATGTAAGCAATCTCGCAACAGCGGAAATTTTTAATTCCCTCAACTGCCCGTGTTTCGGGAACAAGAAAGCAACCAAATTCACAAGTTCTTTTTTTTTTCCCCACACGGGGAGCAGAAGCCCGGCAGCCTGTGAGTCCCGCGGCTGTGTGAGGGGCCAGGCAAGACCCGGCGGGTGTGGGGACACCCCGGCCGCTGGCGCCCCTGTGCTCGGCACACAGCCACAGCTAAACCAGCAGCAATAATGTACAAATAATCACAGAGGGCAGCAGCAGCAGCAGCACCCGCCCGATGGCCGGCCCCGCCCGCGCCCACCCCGCGCCGAGGGAGCGACCCCGCCGCCGAGCCCCGCACAAGTTGCGGCCCCGCCGCCGCAGGGAGCGCGGAGGAGCCGCTCCCGCGCAGCGAGTCGGGCGGTGCCGGTGCCGCCGAGCCCCGCCGCGGATGGGGCAGAGCCCCCCGGGCACCCCTCCCGCCCCGAGCCGCTCCCCGGCGGGCAGGGCTCGCTGCCGGCCGCCGCCGGGGCGCGGGGTTCCGCCCGGCNGCTCCCGCGGGCCGCCGGCCCATGCGCCCGGGCCAGGGCAAGGGGCCGCCCTGCGCGCCCGGCTCCGGCTCCAGCGCCGCCGCTCCGCGCCGCCGCCACAACTCACTCTGGCGTCGCCAGGACAACGAGCGCCCGCCCTCCGCCGAGCCCCCTCCCTCCTGCCCGCCCTCCCCGCGGCGCCGCCCAGCGCGGGGGCTCCGACGTGGGGCCGCCACGCCAATGGCGGCGGGCTGCGGCCGGCTGGGCCGGCGGGGAGCCGCGCTCCGGGCGGGAGGCAGCGGGCACCATCCCCTGCCCGCCGCCCTCAGGCACCTGCCCCTTCGGCCCTCCCGCCTCACCTGCCCAGAGAGAGCCCCGAGGCCGCAGTGTCGGCAGCAGAGCGCTGCGGGCAGGCTTTGGGACAGAGCGTGCGGTGTCCCTCGTGTGCCCGGCCCATGTCCTACGCCCCGTGCCTCGGCATCCTGCACTGCTGCAGGACCGCGGGCACGCAGGTCCGGGGGCGCTGGGCTGGCTGGAGGCCGCAGCAGTAGGATCGTGTTGAGGGGCTGCTGGTTTCTGAGGGCAATGTGCTTCACTGCCGGCTCTGACTACAGCCGAAGGAACCAAGAGTGGGATGCCCCACGGCTGTGCTGGTCACACAGCACTACTAATCCAATATATTGATAGTAGTAAACGTGTCTTGATTAGGTGCATATTCAAAAATCTAACGTAAATGCGGTATCACCCTCTCGTTAGTGCAGGTCCTTGCATTGCTTGGAGCTGGGCCAGCTGCTCCGGTGCCTCACAGGCTTTAACAAGCCAGAGCTAATAAGCCAGGCTGGGTGTAAGTTCACTCGTCACAGAGCCACTTAGGAAGCTCAGCACCAGTTCTGGAAATTACAAGTAGCTGCACTCCAGAAGGTTCAGCAGAAACCTTCTTTGGTCTGACTGGATTTTCTGGCCCAGCAGCCTTAGTCACCCTGCCTGGCCCACACATCTGTGGGGGAGCAAGAGGAACGCTAGCAAATATTACCACAGATAAAAAATAAAGTGGGAAAAATTTGGCCCCAAACTGAAGTACACTTTTTGTAGTGGGAGAGTACACTGTGTTCTGAGGAGAACATTACTGTCCAAGTCTGGGCTGGCTGGAGATCACAGGAATAGGATAATGTTGAACCACTGTTGATATCTGAGGACAAAGAGCTGGTCATGCTTCACTGCCTGCTCTGACTCCAGCCCAAGGAACCAAGAGTGGCTCCTGCCATCCACGCTCCACCAGAGACCAACCAGATAAAGAGTGGTTCCTGTTCTATGGGAGTATAGATTCAGAAACACCATCATCTTTCACCCTTCCTCTTCTGCTGTTATCTTATTACAAAAGTTTCATACCTTCTTGGTGATTTATCACGGACAGCTCCTCACAGCACTGACTCCTTCTTCCTCACAGCTCAGCCAACAAACTCTAGTACCCTCCTAGCCCACTCTTTTATAGCACTCATCCTTATTGGACACACCTGTGGCCCATTAAGGACTCTGTTATAGCACTCATCCTTATTGGACACACCTGTGGCCCATTAAGGACACTTTTCTAGCACTCATCCTTATTGGACACACCTGTGGCCTGTTAAGGGCAGGCCTGTTCCTAATCTGTGGTGATTAGTACAGCTGCAACTCCTCAGGTGTGAGATTACCTTCTGCACTGTCTTTATTTTCTTACATTCTATTCCCCCACACTATCCCAGACAGGAATATCACCAGTGCAGCTTTTCAAGGCATTTTGCTCATTTTCTCTCTACACTTGCTAGTTTATCCTGTGTGTGACTCCTTCTGTAGCACCTCTTTCCTGAGCAGAGAAAATTCAATTCTACCCCAAATAAAATTATGGCTACAGTCTTGCCCTGCTTTTAGCTTTATCCTCAAAGCCTCTAAGCTCAATTCATCAGAGCTTTCAGGTCAGTATTTGCTACATCTACTAGTAAATAAAATTTACATCTTATTCAGACGGTTTCTTTAGTTCTGTACTTTAAATGTCAAAGTATGTGGCCTCTGTAAAAATTCACCTATGAACTTAGGTTGCCTGAGGTTTTCTCTAAGCTTACCTGGAAAAACAAGATGTCACAAACACCTGGGCTGCTGTGGCTCTTGGGACCTTGGGGACAATGTGTCTTGCAGAAAGCTTCTTTGCTGTGACTCTCAGTCTGGCCCGTGTTCCAAGGCCTTTTCAAGCATTTTAAGGGACTTGCTGACTGCCAGCTCCCATGGAAGATGGCATTTCTGTCAATGTGTGACCCAACTGCCATTTTTTATACCAATACAACAGGGATGAGAAATTAAGCCAAACTGGTTCTTTGGCAAATTCAGGTGGTGTTGTAGTATGGTAAGAGATGGTTTATAATACATTACTTAGAAACTCTGCCTCTACTGTAACATTTTTATGTTTAGAAAAATCTTCTTTTAAAATATGTGGCTAGAGGTAGTAAAGAAGATTAGAACAGCCTTGTCTGTGATAAAGGAAAATTTCAATTCAATGGGACTGCTGTAAAGGCCCTTATTTATTTTTCTCAGCAGTTGCATTCACTCGCTTGCCTGCAGCTTTAGTTGTTGTCGAGGTTTTCTTCTGTAAATTCTTCAAAGTGATGGATTTTCTCTTTGAAAGAATGCTTGACTGTAGAAAACTACAGAAGTGTAACCTTTTTTTCCCCTGTACACATGTGATGCTTTGAGCTTTGAAAAGACGTGTGTACTGCCACCTCTTTTGTTAATTTGCATGCCAGGAGCCTAAAAATTTGCATTACTGGCTTCATGCTCCGCAACTGAAAGCAAGGACAGTGATCTCCCACTCTTTCCAGTTAAAGGTCATCTGGAATACATGTTCCTCTCTGGCTCAGACTAGTGAGACATTCAGCATTTCATTAATCAAAGAAGCACAAGGCTTATTTTTATTGATTAAATGCTATGGTTGTAACAAGAAGCACTAGTGTACAAGGTGTTGCACATATGCACCCTCCCCAGTGCTTACAATTTAGACAAAAGGCAAGAGAAAAACAGCAGGATTTTAATCTCTGTTTTAGAAGCAGAAAGCTATGGCACAGAGCTGATGAGGAGAATTTGCCAAGAACACATCTCCCAACTGAATCAGCATCTTAACCACAAGCTATTCCTGCTCTTGTTGGTTCTTATCCTTTTGATGTATTCCAGCTTCTTAGATAGGTAAAAGTAATCACATATAAAGTTACAGCCTTGGACTCTAAAAAGATAATGATCAAAGTCCAAGTTCTCATTGGACATTAACACAGAAATAATTCTCTTATTTAAGAGTCCATACACAACCAAAGGTAACAGCAATTGTCCTGTAAAAATCAGCAACAAAGCTCTTTAAATGCGCACCTTTAGTCCAGGCATCATGTCAATCAAATCCCAGTCCAATTCCTATGAAAAAGCCATTTAGTATTTTCACAGAAAGCAGAAGATTGCGGGGTGGGAGCAGCAGCCTGGGACTCGTGGCTCCTGAATTTGCCAGCTCTCTGTCATCTAAGCTCACCCTGGGTTCTGTGGAAGCACACCAGGTTCCCACAGGATAACGTCTAAATGCCAGCCATGCACTGTGAATGTGTTAAATCAAAGGCTGCCTTTTACCACCAGCTCTGTAGAAGCTGTGCTAAACAAGCCCTTCTCTTGGCTGGAGCTCAGAGGCAGCAAGCCCTTGGCGCCTGGGTGCCCACTGGCACTGGCCATGCCTTGGAGCTGTGATCCCAGCTTGGACAGCAGATCTGGCCCCGTGCATTTTAATCACCATTGCAGTGCGAGGCTTCTTCAGTGCTGTGGAAGCTGTGGTGCCATAAACCCACGCTTTGCCATGAGCATTTAGAAAAATGAGGCTTCCTCTGCAAGGGCCTTTTTCCTGACACTGCTAAATGTCAGAGAAAGTTCAGTTCTAACACATTAAAAGATGCCTTAAAATACTGAATATTATTCACACTCTCAAAGAACTAGTTTTTATTTCAAGTGAAAAATGTTTCATAATTAGAAAACAAAACATTCATGAAGAGCTACATGCAACTCATCATCTGACGAATTTAAATCATTTAGCTTCAGATAATTCAGCTTTGATCCATAGACTGTAAGAGCCAACGTTTCCTGAGGTGTTTTCACAGACTTTTGAGGACAACGTTGAGTTCATTTGTCTGTGTGTCTGCTGCAGGGTCTGGTAAAACATTCTGTTACAAAACTGATGGCTGCAATGGCAGGAGTGTTTACATAGCAAAAAACCAGGGATGTTAAACTAAAATAGCAAAGCTTTTATTAATTTTTCAGGCTCCCTTATGTACCTTTTAGCTTTTGGCTGTAGCTAATCAATTTGAATGTTCATATAAGTTCCGACTTTGGGCAATGAGTTCTTAAAAATGTCTTATTTTGCATTTTTAAGATGTTATTGTGTAATGCATGTACATTAAGCAAAGTTTTTGCTTTTGAAGATAGAATGCATCTTTAGAGTCTATTTTGCCTCTCTCACACCCAATATAACCTTTGAAAGATTAACTCTTGAGAGAGCTAATAGGTTTCCTTTAGGCAGCCAGATCCTGTCACTCTTTATTGTATTCTTTGGCATGAGGAGGATTGGTTTTCCTTTTTAAATATGAAAGACTTCTTTAATTAATATTTAGGTTTGGAAGATGAAATGAAGTGCTGATCAATTGAATGCACCAGGTATGTAATATCCTCAAACCTGTTTCACCCATTTACCTCTCCTGTGATCTGAAACCATTTAGACTAAAGGGAAAGTTCAAACACTAAATTTAAACAACAGCTTTGAGAGAAAAAAAAAACAGCTGCTCTCTAAGAATTATGTCCCCTATACTTGTTAAAAGGTGGGGTCCTGGACCTTCTTGGTAAGAAATTTTTGGTAAGAAATATTTCTTTGGTAAGAAATATCCTCACTCATGGCTCCTAAAGACTAACTCATGGATCCTAAAGACTAAGAATTTATTTCACAGTGCCTTATATTTCAGTGTAAATATTCTAGGACAACCCTCTGTCCGCTGTTCTTACTGTTAGTTCGCATCTCTCTCATCCTCAGGGTTGTCAGTGTGTATTTCCATGGTTAGAATGTTTATTTCTTCAAAGTAACTGGCTCCCTCCATGGACAGACAGCATCTTCCGTGGTCACTCATTACTGTAATGAAATACCTTTGCAAACATGAAGTTAGGATTGTGCTGAGCTGTATTTTGGATTTGTGCTGAACACCCAGTAATACAGATATTAATAGTAATATTGATAATACAGAGATATTTTTGTTGTGCCTGAGCAGGGCTTGCACAGAGACAAGGCCCTTTCTGCTTTTGGTATGGGCACGCTGGTGAGGAATTTGGGGAGTTGGGAAGAGACACAGCCAGGACAGGTGACCCCAAGTGACCAAAGGGATATTCCAGACCATGTATAACTGAGCTCAGGATATAAAGCGGGGAGAAGAAGGAGGAAGGGAGATGTTTGGGATGATGGGGTTTCTCTTCCCAAGTAACTGTTGCACACGATGGGGCTCTGCTCTCCTGGAGGTGACTGAACACCTGCCTGCCCATGGGAAGAGGGAACTAATTCTTGTTTTGCTTTGCTTGTGTGCATGGTTTTTCTTTCCCTAAGAAACTGTCTTTATCTCAACCCACGAGTTTTTACTCTTCTGATTCTCTCCCTGATCCCACAGCTGGGCAGTGAGGGGCTTGGTGCTGACTGAGGTTAAACCACAACCGTCCTTTTTCTCCTCACAGATTTCAAGATTTGAGCTCTCTGTTTTGCTTGAACAGGACACCTTCAGAGTGCCTGGGGAGAGCCGCATTCAAACGAGTTCTCCAGAACACATTTTCTGTGTTTTCTTTTATCTGAATGAGATGTGCCTCACAAGTTAGTCACGTATGCTGCAAAGGGCCGTAGACTGTGTACAAACATGTTTAATGAAGCTGAATACTGCAAGCATAAGCAGCAAAAATATTTTGTTTACTTAACATTTACACACACTCAAGTAAAAGCTTGTTACGTTTGGTTGGCTAAGCTTGTTTTCAAAAGGGACCTAGAAGGCTGAAAAAGTTAAATAAATCAACATATGCATAACAACACAATCATTCATATTAGCATTCTAGTTAAGTCAATGATTAATTCTTCTTTGAGGATGGAGTGGTGGTAAAACAACTCTAGCCTAATATCTAGTAGCAATATTACAGTCAACTCAAAATGCCAGATTATATCAACACATGCCTGTGCAATACAGGAGAAACTTTTGGACCTGAAGTTTAAAGAGAAATCTGAATAACTATATGCTTATTTGAGTATTTAAATATAGGTTGAAACTAGCTGCTCTCCACCACTGGCTTGTAGATATCTGCTCTGTCTGCAAATAAAGAGGTCAGTAAACTTTCCTACTGACTTTAAATGGCTGAGCTGAAAGAGCAGGAAAATGTCACAGCAGCAGCAGAAAGGGGAATTTCTGAAATACATTGGCTCTTGTCAGAAATGAATATGAACTCCAATGAGAAGGTGAGACACACTACAACAGTATCTTTTTGAAAACATGACTGGCTGCACTGTCTTGGACAATCTGGGTATCTGGAATGTTGTAACTGAGCATTGAATGGTGCGGTTTTTCCCTGCTGATGAAGAGTTCTCCATCCTATTTGTCAGGAAAGATTGCAGTACCACAGAGCATTGCCCAGCTAGGGGCTGTAGGATCAGCACTGGAGAGAAAACTGAAACCTTCTGCAGCAGGTCAGTCTTTCCATGCTGACTCAGAAGACAGGAAACGGAGCCTTTCCTCTTGGAGACGTTGAAAGATGCATGGGATGCTATAGGGGCCTGAGTAAATGTCTGTATTGCAGTAAAAGATCTCTGTATTGTATCAGTGACCCTGCCCCGATTGTAGTTATTGTGAATGGGCTGCAGCAGTGGCTAATGAAGATAACTGGGATAAAAGGGGTGGTCAGTCAGGGAGAGCCTTCTGGAGCCCTGACTGAGCAGCAGCAGCAGCAGCAGCACTGCTGTGTGGGGCTGTGTGTGAGAAAACCACCCGGAAGGTATGGGACTCTAGAAATGTGAATACAACAGGATGCCTCATGTGGATCAAGAGGGTGATCACAAATGCCTGGAAAAAGCAGCTTTCCTCAGATTTTAGTTAGTGGCTGTAGCCAAGAGGGAATTTTTTATTCAGCAGGCCCAGAAAATGTGACTTCCAATATCCAAACCAAGAAGTTGAGGTGGCAACACTTATTTCCTTGCTCTGACTCTGTCCCTAAATATGTGTACCCCAAGGTTTCCAAAAGGCTTACTTTACAGCTCCCTGAGGCTTATTAACAGTTCTTACCCCGCTCTCCCCTCTGTCCAGTCTCCTTCCTAGAGAAAAAGAATTTACTGAGATTGGCCTGGACAGTCTTACAGCTTCAGAGATGGAAGCAGAGGCAGCTGAGTTAATGGATGACCTAGTGGCTCCAGATAGAAGTTGGTAGGCAAATATATTCTATGCCTGGATAAATCACTGAGAAACCTGATCTGATGTCCTTACTTGGAGCAAAAGTTTGGACTAGAGTTTTTCTGAGGCCATTCTAACCTGAGTTATCCAATCATTCTGTGAAAATGAGGAATCTGCTTTACAGAAACCAGTGCAGATCTTAGGATAGAGAAGATGGTTCCCATTTAGAGAACAAATTATGTATTTTGAAAAGATCATATTAGGCTAATTATTTTATAGTCTGTAGTGATACAAACCTGATGGAGGAACTTCTGTTTTCCTATTGTGAGCCTATAGAGAGAGCAGTGTGAATCTTTCAGCATTGATGCAGTCCTACAAAATTCAGCTGGATGTAACTAGGACCATATTTTTAATTGGGGAAGCACAGAATAGATTAAAAACATTGCTAAGAAGTTTTTTCATTAGCTTTGTTATATGACAAAGATTACTTTTAAAATTTGCAACTTCATGTTATCTGTACATCAAAGGAAAATATATTTGCCTTGATTCTAAGGTAAGTTTATATGATTATAAAGATCTTTGTGAACAGGTGAGGTAAAAAAGAGGGAGGTTGTGAGTTCACATTTTTGCTTTAATATTTTCCACTTCTATACTCTCTTTTATCTAAGGATTTCAAAGCACTCTATGGACATTAATGAATTAAGCCTCACAGCAGTCCTGAGAGAAAAGGTAATGATTTAAAGATTGAAATTCAAAGAGATGAATGGATATAAATGGGAAATAGCCTTCTTAAAATATCATATACTATTCAGACCATATGGAAAATCCCGTTTTCCTCTTTCTATCTATCCCATGTGCCTTCAAGGCAATTCACAGTACTGGGAAAATTGGTAAGAAGTGTTTACAACTGTTTATATACAGACAGATTGGATGCAATGACAACATGATAGCAGAAATAAACAGGGACTAGATCAGACTGAAAAAAAAGTCTTGTTTTGAACATGTGAACTTAATTTTGGCCTTTAGAGAGAACAGATTTTACAGAACAGTTTTGTACTGAAAGGGATTTGCTTTACAAATTACCACATTCAGGACTGCATGAGGCCACTTAGCCAAGACAGTAGAGTTGGAGAAATGCTCTCCTGCTCAGAATCAAATCCAGTCTCCGAGCACAGAGGGCACAGCCAGGAAAGGAGTCCTGCTTCTCTCTGGAATGCACAATATGCAGTACATTTAAATGCACTTACCTCTTCAATGACCAGCTGCACTCCTGTGCCTTTGCTAACCTGACAAGGTTTGTATGTAAGTAACTCTATGGATAGCCAGCAGAATTCATCCCAAAGGATGCAGTATCACATGCAGTGACAAAAACAGCATCTTTCAGAAAGGAGGTAAAGCCTTTGGTGCACAGGGACATGGGACTTCAGGAGGTCTGTGGAGTCTTGCAACTTTTCTTCCCCTTTTATGTTTCCATTGGTCACAGATACGCTTTCCTCTCAAGCCCATGTGCAGTTCTCCAAGCTGTAAAAATTCATAAGCAGGGCCCAAAGGGAAAGTGCCTTGTATCTTCCAGGGAGAATATGGAATATGTCTTGTAATCATGTAATGAGAGATCCCTCTTGATGTACAGCTTTCATTCAGTGCAAGAGTCAACAGTCATGTTAAGGGCATGTAATTTCCCAACTCGGGAGTTCTTGCTGTCCTGAGGCACAAGGAAATTAACCTCTTTGCAATTTGAGTTTTTTTCCAAATTGTTTTTTCAATTCATACTTTGAACAAAGCTAGAAACTGAGAAATATCTGCTTACAGAGAAAACAGCTTCACATCAATCAAGAAAACCTGCAATTACCAGTGAAAGCTCATTTCACACTCTATAAAAAGCAAACAAGACTTAAGTTATAATACATGTTATAACTTTATATTAGCCTTTATTTACAATTATAATAGTCAAGCTTCAAGATAAACATCTAGGAGCAATTTTTCTTTCCTGTTGGAGGGCATCTATCCCTCTGAAACTTCTCTAAAGTCTTAGAAAGTAAAAGCAGATGTACCAAGTCATGCCAAAATGCAGTTTTGTTCAAAGTCCTATCCCTAGCAGAGCTCAGTAACCAAAGTCTGTGAGGAGATACAGGAGCAAACCAAGCACAGTTATATTTATGTACTGCAGAGTCCCAGCTTCCAGCAATTTGTGGCTCATAGCCTGAGCTAGGCAATGCCTCTTGTTCTTGTATCAGGGGAGAGAGTAAGTGAATACTCCCAAGGCTTCTTCTGAAAATAAACAGCTGGGCATCACAGGCACCCAGGCATCCCACACCATTTCCTCCTCTCTTTCCACTGAAATAGGTTAAACTGTGTGTGAATTCCCACAGGGATGCAGGGAGAAGACAAAGCAAAACTCTTCTCATCGCTGTCCAGGGCGAGAAGAAATGGGCCTGAGCTGAAATACAGGAAATTCTGGTACAATATTTTTTAAGTCTTGGTTTGGTTATCTGGGATTTTTTTTGGTGTGTTTGCTGGGTTGGATTTTGGGGGGGTTTTGTTGGTGTTTTTTTTTGTTTTTTTTTACCTAAAGTGTGATCAAATGCAGGAACAGGTTGCTGATGTGGCTGGATCTGTTTGAGCAGGGGGCTGAGCTGGATGAACTCCAGAGATGCCTCCCACCCTCATACTCAGTGAAATACCCTTAGATAGCAAATAGTTGTGTGTTGCAAAAGGTCCAGACTCAAAGAATTTGTCTTCTTTCTGGCTTGAACCAGAGCCTTAAACTTCAACTTCTGCAGCCCAAGCTCTTGTACCCTGTAGGGTTGACTGCTGTTAGGCCAGAAAGTCACAAAACCTGAGTCATTCTCCACAGCTTCACAATTCAGACATTCCTCCAATATGTGCATAAGACAATCACCTGACATGTTTATCTTTAGTTGGCATGAACAAGAAAACCATCTTTGAAATAGGGGCTGTTCCAGCAAAAAGGTCTCTTTTTTTTTCCCCAAAACCTTTTGTGTAGCAGATGTTTGTGAGCCAGCAGTTTGTCATCAACAGAACCTGAATTTTTCAGCTACAAAAGCACAAGCAAAAACTTGAACTAAAGTTGTAATGACTGGTAATGAATATAAGATCAAAACAATCTCTTTGCTCCTGCAGTATATAGATTATAAGTAGGCAAAATAATACATAGAGAAGGAAAGAAATGGAAGCTTTTTAGAGGTCTGCAAAATTCAAGCACCCAAACTGGGCTTCACCACAAAAATCTTGGCTGCTGGGTAACTCTGTGACTCTACAGTAGCACACACAAATAACAACTAAAATGCACATCAAAGACAGTTTTAATCAGATTTTGAAGAATAAAGGTTACATGTTTGGTCCCAAGACAGGTTAGCTGGATATTGGGTTGTCTTCTTGTTCACTCCTGCTGTTGTCAAATCCACCTGCTATGGTCTTTCCCTTTTTTTGTAAACTGTAAAATCATCAATGTTTGCTAGTAATCACACCTTGTCCTGCTTAAACACCATATAATCAAATTTTCATTTCAGTTAACAGGAACTGTCTTTGTTTGTGAGTACCTGCTCCCATGCTAATTGAATCAGTTCAAGCAGTCACAGAAAATTCAAGCCCCTCTGAATATTAACCAGAATTTCCTGGAGTGCCAAACAAACCTAATACATTTATTTTATACTGGCACTCCTAACCTGTGGCATCTTTAAATGCAGAAGATATGCAGGGGGGAGGGAAGAACAGTTGCAGGTGCACCCCAGCTGGGAAATGTGCCCTGAACACCTCAGTGTATGAACCAGTTGTTAGCACAAGCGCTGAGCAAATCAGGAGCAGGAGAAAGAGCAGGAGCCACAGCATGAGCTGGGCCTGCCCTCTGCAGAGCTCATCACCCTGTGCCTCAGGGGAACATCTTTCTGCCCTTTCATACACGGCTAAAGCTGAAGAAGAGTAGGAAAAAAAACTAGAGAACCTCAAGGTCCAAGGTAGCCACAAATGGATGGTGTTTATTTTGGCCAAGTTCTTCTTTACAGTCAATGTCTCCCAGGCTTTTTGAAGGAAAGAATCTTTTTCTTTCTTGAAGATTGAAGTAAAGTTAATACCAATAAAAAGTCCCTATATTTCTTTAGTAATTAATTTCTCTTGAAATTTAACTGCTACTGCTTATGCCTCATAGGGGGGGAAATTTCTATATGAGAACTGCATGCAGAGACCAGATTCTTGAACACAAAAATAATCCATACCCTAAATTGCTGGATCAATCCTGTAAATACAAACATGCTTGCCTTCCCCACTTCCCAACTTAATTTGTTCATTTATTCTTGTTTAATTTTATTATTTTTCTGTCTGGGTGGGGGAGAGGGGGAGTGGAGCAAAGAATGTTATGACTATTGACCTGAGACAGTCTCCTGGAAATAATCTAACAGCAGGGAACAGCAAGTCCTTTTCAAAACCAATGAAGCAAAAAAATGCTGTTGACCAAGCTATTGTGAGATTTGAGGAAGGGGAGGGGGCAAAATTATGAAAAAGAAGAAAAAGATGGGACAAAACTGCACCTAGACTCATACTTACTATCTCCTTTAGAAGAAGCCCACATATTTCCCAGGCCATCACTTTTATGGGATCTCTGTCGTAACTACGCCTTGTTCCAAAGAGATGCTGTTTTTAGCAGCAGTCAGATGTCATGCTTAGGTTTATGAGTGCAGGGGTTTTGCTCACAGTGTGCAGTGCTCCACAGCCCTGGATTTTCCTTCATCTGTCTCTCCTCACAGCAGCCCGTGGTAGCTTGGAAAGACAAGACAGTGTTTTTGTAGAGCTAATATCTGTTCATGTCCTTCTTCAGGGGAGCTCCATGGATTCTCACTGCCTGAGACATGACAATTCTGAAGTCGTCACATGTTTATTTAAATGCATTTTAATTGGGCATAGCTAATAAGAACAAACAAGTAAGCAAACAACAAACCATATTCCCAGTCCTAATGAGATCAGCAGCATTGCCAGGACCATGTTCCCTGTGAAATCATGGCCTTGGAGAGCCTTGAGGGTGAGGAGGACCTTGATCAGATATGTTTTGTTACTTTAAGATGGTACTGCCAGTCCCAGCTGGGCCAAGCAGTACAGCAAAGTTGGTCCTAGGAACACACGTACTACAGATAATAACAATTTGCTTTCTACGGATGCTTTTTTCTCTACAGAAAACCCTTTTGTTTTAGAATTATGATGGACAATACTGGTATGTTGTTGAATCTGTTCCCAACAGTAGTTAAAAATATAACAAAGTACCTATAAAAATTCTCAAATGAACAACACTCACATTCTTAAAGAACTTCAGAAAAACTGTAAGTGATGGTTGTATGAGAGAAACTTCCCTCTCAGGATTGGTTTTGTTTGTGTTTAATGATCTTTGGTTCTTTTTGCTGATCCTTCATTCTTTTTGTGCATGTGCACAGGCACATGGAATGCCTTCTCACTCAAATACAAAACCCTTGATGTTAATTCATCTTTTGAGCTAATCCATTTCCACTGAAAGCCAAGAGACTGAAATTATTATTGTTGGGGATGACAGTTGGGGCCCCCTTCAGGAAGCCATAGCAGTGGGTTTGGCTTTCCTGATTCCTCATCATTTCCCCAGATCAGGTCCACTGATCTAAACTATACATAAACAAAGGGAGGTTATTGTTTGTGAGCATTAGAAAGTCCAAAACTGAAGCTGTGTATGAAGTCTGGCTGTTATTTATGGTATTTGTTGGTGAAACAGATGCTGGTTTCCCACCACTTCATAAAGGAGAGTGAAGTCCTTCTCTGAACTGTCAGAAATCATCTATTCTTTCTACTCAGATGTAGCCACTACTCACAGAGAGAAACTTTGTGAATAAGTTAGCACATATTTACATTGTTAACTAAGATATCACACTTCGGGATTCTTTCTCTAAGGACAAATTCCATGCTTATTTCAAGAAGTAAAAACCAAAACAGAAGAGGTAGGTTTTAAGAACTTTGTATAGTTATCTATAAAAGAAATTTCCTCTGCTATATCAAAGGCAGATGTTCTGCAGAAACACCAGCACCAATGTGCAGGGAAAAAAATCTGAACTATTGATGAAATAGTGAGGATACTTTTCCCCATGTTTAGATATCAAATAAATAGCCAAGAAAATGTAATGAAAAAGAAAAAGACCTAAGAAAAAAGCCACAAACCACCTTTTGGAAGGAAAGCAAGCATGTGTAATGGAAGCCCAAAGGGTAATATATTCAGAAGCTGTAAGTGCTGAAAATGAAGGCTTAGAATGAAAGCAGCTCTTCAGCCATAACGCTACTGTCACTAACATAAAGCTATAATCTTTTTTTCCTATGTTCTCATTATTATCCAAGCACTAAGTGTCAGTTAAGAAGATGTAAGAGAGCAGGAATTTTCAGTGGGGTGGAAATCTTTCGTCACCTGTTTTCTTATGTACAGGAATGTTACAATTTTGTCCTGGCTTTTAACTAATTTTAGGCTTACTGCTGCTGTGACAACCTTTTAAGGAGGCAGAATGTGAAATGAAATGATACTGTTACACTCTAATAGACTGAAAGGACTTTCTAAACCCAAAATAGCAGTTTCAATATTAACACTGGAAAGGTTGAAGCCCATATCTGTGATGAAATTGTGAAAGGAGAAGAAGCAAATATGCTAGCAACCAGGAAGAGACACCACTTCAAGTTTCTGGTAGGTAAAATGCAACTGCCTGGAGTCAAAGAATTAATTTACTTACAGATTTTCTCATTAGTTCTAGAAGGAATATTATATTTTTACCTATTTTACAGAAGATAAAATAGAAGCATTGCAAAGCGAAATGATTTATGAAAAAGGTTTTCCTCATCCACCATCTGTCATTCTTTCATAATATAGCTCCTGTAATAATAGTCTCACAGGTGTTCAAAACGCTGCTTAGGAATAAAATATTAATCAGAGCAAGAAAGAAAACAAAATATATCCATGAATTAGGAGTCAATTTCAACCTCTTGTTTCTTTCACTGCGTAACCAGATGTCTACAAGGTTTCAGAGTTAAGGCAGATTATGGATTTTAGTAGGATACCTGACTTTTGAACTGACCAGAGAAGAAATTTGGATTCAGTGTATTCATTTACTTCCCTTAGCGTGAAAAGACTGTTTGGCTGCAATCCCTGGAATGTGTACAACATTTTTTTCTTTTTCAAAAGGATGCAGGAAATGATAAATATTGAGGTACTTTAATTTAAATAGCATTTTTTCACTGCTTCCATGAGACATAAATGTACTTGACCAGAAGGGAGTAAAATGGCTTTCCCTGTCCTAGAAGGATACAAAGTTGAGCTCACACAAAAATTTGTAGCTCAAAATAAACCATGCTCAAACAGACAAAAGTAGAAATTGTCTTTGGGGGTAACTTCTTACCAAATTTCTATATTCAGAGTCTTCTACTTTGTTTAGTTAGACCTGACACAGGACAATCCATTATATTTTACTGCAGATACTAGATTTTTCATCCACTGTTTAGGACCCTAGTGCACAAGAATTAATACCTCATTGACAAAAACTCTGTTTACTGAGCAAACTTATTTGCTGCTCTTTTACATGGCTCTTAAAGGGACAAGGGCCCCTTCCTTCTCCATCCCTCTCCCTACAACTGGAGAAATCATTAATACAGCAGAAAATCTTCAAAAATAAGTTCTTCTGTATGGGGAGAGCTCTTTGCATAGCATGAGCTGGGGGATGAAACAACCCAGTCCTTATTTAACCACAAACATTTTCTTAAGAAACAGCCCAGATCATCGTGTTCAAGTTTTCAATCCATGTATGTCATCACTCACACAAGGAAAATTACATTACACCTCTTTGAGAGGAAGTGATTTAAAAGTATTAACAGTAGAGTCTCAACTATGTTAACAGCAAAGATGTAACTGCTTATTATACATTAATCAGTCTTACACAGGGCTTTGGGTTGGGTTGGGTTTGTTTTAGTCAACAGTAAAATTAAGGAGTGAAATTGAGCCCCCAAAGTATTCTCGTGCCAGAGAGGTTCTTTGCTCTCTCCTCTGCAGGTAACCAGGCAATAAAATGCTTCTGTACACAACAAGGAGAGCACTCAGGGCTGCAGTCGTGCATCCATGCGTTCGGCTATTGCGTTCCAGTTCCTCAATTTCACACTTTGCTAGAAGCACGCAGTGACAGCAAGTTTCAATTACTCACATCTGAATCAATATTGATGAGCCTGAACTGCAGCATTTGGATCTGCCCTTCTGATGTGGAGACAGTATCCTTTTGAATGTTCCAATGCTGTCTGGTTTATCCCTATTTTGAAGGCAGCTTTCTGCATCCTACAGAGACATGTTAAAGCAGGAACACAACAGGCACATTGCTTATTACAAATCGTGTAAGTGTGGTAGCTTTTCTTAACAAAGAAAAGGCATTTTTTCCTTTAACCTTAGAAGAAACGAAATGCATCCCCTGGTGCCACAACTAATGACAGGAAGCAATGTTTTAAGGTACTAAGTGGTTGCTCTATTTAGTCATAACCATGGAAATTACATGTTAGCTTGCTATGCGCACAAATGGATTCACATCCATAAATCACAAGTAATTCAGCAAAGTTTACTGCAGTACAGTTAACTCATTTTGGGGGCTTGTCAGTTCTGCTAGCATCACCCCTGTTGCCTCATGAGAACATGGGAATCAGTCCAAAGGATCATCCAGGGAAGCACAGTCACGCAGTGTATTACTGCAGCAGCTCTTCAGTTGATACAGCAGCAGCTAACTAGTATAGACTTCCAGCCTGGAGCCATTTCTGCATGAATACGGGTCTGAGTTAATACAGCCTGAGCTAAAATCGCTCTTATCTCACCCAGAAATAGCTGAGTGGCCAGGAAGTCCTAGGTCCAGGACTAGTTTTTTGTGTTACATTATGATCAGGAAAAGTAACAGCCATAATCAGTATTTAATGGTCATCTATTCTCTCCCATATTCCCCTTGCTCCAGGAAAACAAAGAAACATTGAAACATGTCTGCTGCTGGAGTTCACTCAACATTTCTATAATTATCCCTGCTGAGAAACTCATTTTAGAGAGGGTTGGGGTTTTTTTCCACGGAGAAGGGAAAACAGATTAATTCCTTGGCAACAAAATTCTAATTAATCAAAAATGTGGCTCTATTCATATTTAGCTTCTTCTTTACAATAAAATATCAGATGTTTACAGCTGAAATTATAGTCTTGATTCAATGCAGAATCGGGTGGCTCTCAAGATTTAATTATAAAAATAAAAATTAGGTTTATTGACTCCGTACGAGTGTTTATCTTGATCTGTGATTCACTGATTACAGACAGAAATGATTCAACATGAGGCAGGACTGCCTGCAAACAACTGGAGTGCTTGTCTCCAACCCATCAGCCTGTCCCTCACCCTGGCAAACCCTCCCCATGGACTGGCTCTGGACCTGCTCAGCCTCATTCCAGCAATTTGGTGAAGGAAAACAAAATTTGCAAGAGCAATCTGGCCTGAGTGTAAAGGCCACTTACTAGCACTGCCACCAAGGTAATTGGTGTGATTTTTTTGTACACAAAACCTCCATCGTGCCTTTTCCAATACAGAAAGAGCTTTCCATGCCAACACCAATCCATAGTGAGACTGCATTTCCTTTGGGAGCATGACTCTGCTCTCTGAATAGGGAGCTTTTGTCTTTTCATAACTTTTTCATAACTGAATGAACCTGACCCTGCTTCCACCCAAATCTCCTGCTCTAATCAGGTCTTTGATTCATGTATTTAATTGCTTGAAACTTGTCTGTCAATGCTTGTGCATACTGTAAATTCCAAAGGAAAAATATTGAGCTTTGCTTACCTGATAGTGTCTCTCTTTGACCACGTGCTCAGATGAAATCCAGCTGTTGAGATTTGAGCTAACAACCAGCAGTGGTGCTGACTTCCACGGATTTGCTGAATCTGTTCTTCCACAGATTTGTTAAATGTGGAGAAACAGAGAGATGTGTCTGAACCTTGCAATTTCCCCCCCACCCCATCCCTAAGATAAAAAGCACTTCAGAATTTACCTTTTCTTAATGTAAAGGCAGTAATTTAAATAGATTAAGAAAGCAATGGGTATCTAGGCTAAATGAATAAAGAGGACAAGCTCAAGAGATGGTAAAAAGCTGAGCTCTTAACATACTCAGTAAGCTGAACCCTCACCCTCCCAGGCCTCTGTAATGTTGGTAAGCAGCACCATCTTTCCCTCAGGATTTTTTAGTCTACACCATCTTCTAGAATAAAGTACCTCTGCACCATCCCACAGAACTCATCTAGGGAAATCCTCCCTAGTAAGACAGTTGAAGTTCTTCTCTACACAGGGACATTGGAACTTCTCTGTCCTGTTTCCTTAGGACAGCCTTAAGCACAGCAGGACATTCTTCTGTTGAAGCTCTGTCACTTGCAGAGCATAACTGACTTTTTATTAGGTCAGAGAGAGAAAAACATTGCAATGAAAAAATGAGGGAATCCACGTGCCATTCTTCTCTGTGCTAAAGAGGTATTTTGTGTGAAGTAATCACTGAAGGCATCAGGAGTACATTCTCACAGATGAAGGTGCTGTGACACATTCTAATTCTTTTTCACTCTTTGGCCCAATAAATGTTTGCTTATCTATAATGCAGAAAGTTTAAAGTAATCCCAGGCACAGCCAGAGGCAGCTGTCTGGGAAGGCTGGAATGAGAATCTGGAATGGGCTTGGCTAGGAGGAAGGGACTCAGTGCCTAAAGTCCCCAATCAACTGAAGAGTGCAAGGATTCTAGAATATCCAAGGCCATCTTTCCAATAAGTACCTGGTTCTGGAAAATCCATCCTTGTGTATTTTGTGGTGGTGAACATCATATGAAAACAGACTTTTTATTTCAGCTGATGCTCCTGGATGCTGCTGTAACTGGGACAAGAAACAGCAGGAGGAAAGAGGTGTAAAACCAGGTGGTTGCTGTCCCAGCCTGGTGACAAACCACACTTTGCAGAGCACCATTTCAATGCCACAAAGTTCTCTCAAGAGGAGCTTCCCTTCATTGAACTAACACTAGGGCATTCCTGGCTGGTGAGGATGCCCAGGGAGGATGGAGAGTCCTTGGAAAAGGTGTCTGCCTGCTGTTAACAGCCCACTGTGCATCATTGGGAGCTCAGCCTGCCCAGTGTCTTTCCAGGCCCTGCCATGTTAATGGACACTCTCCATTGTGGCTGAACACTGCGTCGGTCCCCTCAGGGGAAAAGGGGCCCAGGCTGCACATGGCCCCTACCTGACTGACAGGCCACATCCTGGAGTACAGCCAGCAGGGAACTGGCAGGGAAAACCCCAGTTCTTCATAAGCGTCACTGGATGCACATTTTCCCCGTGTCAGATTATTCAGAAGGAAAAAAAAGGCTCTTTGTTAGAGCACCACACATTTTCCTGTGTTCTCCAAGGGGGAAGAAACAAAACGGAACAAGATAGCTAAGAAATGAATATTCAAATGCATTTAAGGCTCTTGTTTTTTGGTTTGGTTTTTTTTTTCTTTTCTTTTCTTCCCAGGAAAATCTCCTCAGAGATTTATCATTTCTGTGAAGAACTGGAGGCGCTGCCAAGCAGAGCAAACAGGATTTTATTTTGATGGGCACACCACAATGCGTATTTGTTATCCTCTATGCCTTCCTGGAGCACAAGTATTTCACTGCATTGTACTGCCTATGCCAAAAACCTTATCTGGAATATTGTAATGCCCACAGAAAACCCTTCATGTATTTGTCTAGTTATTAGCTTTAATTGCCAGCCTTTCAGCAGGAATATAGTGTAAACGCAATAAACACAAGTTTCCTTTAATAACAGAGGACTGTAATTATCTTTTCATGCAGTTTTAGGTTTATGTATATTTGATGATGCACTTTTTTTCCAGTACAAGTATTTCAAAAGAGTGAAACATGGCTTTAATATTAAAAAGCACCATCCTTTAAAGCCTGATATTAACAAATTTTTTTTATTTCTCTTGACTTCTGTGATATTTTTATCAAAACATTTACTTCAAGGCATTGGTAAATGATATTTTACAGTTATTTTACATTACTAAACTTGTTAATTAATCATGACATGAAGTTAAACTGATTTTAACAGCAAGAATTACTAATAGGTTTTGAAAAATAGCACTTGAAATATTTTGTCTACAAAATATTATTCAGTCATATTATTCAGTATAAACTGAAGCCCTCAGGAGCCCACTGCTTGGGGGCAATGTACCTTTAAAAAATCCATGAAATTTAAATATCAAGTTAGTAATTCTTCTTGCTTGCTCTCTTGTCCTCACTCACCTCTGCCAGTTCTTCTAGTTAAAAGTAAAGCTTGACTGCCATTAGAATTCGAAGCACTAAGTATTTCATATGAATAACACAAAGCTCTGCAAAAATTCTCAGTCCTCTCACAGGTTAGAATTGCTTTCCAGCAGCCTAACAGGCTTCCAAGCAGGGTGTAAGCTCCACTGGGATTTTAACTAGAACAACACAGACTAGAATTTATGAGTAAAACCCTCCTGACCATCTTCTGTTTGCAAGGGTGGACACGTGTCAGCACTCGCTATGCCAGCAAGTGATACCTTGGTAGATTTATGCAGCAAGAGATCCAGCGAGAAAGTTATAATGAACCTCTGAGCATATTTAAGGAAAAGCAACTGCCAGAGATTAAGGCAAAGATAATTACTGTTGACATGTTTAATCCCTTCATGGCAGATGAAATAATTCAGCTTGGTTGAGATGCTACATAGAGAATATAGAGGAGTGTTTCAATAGAGATGGCATTTGGAATAGAAGATGGCAGGTGCAAGTGAAGTTTATTTCGGGTATTATGGGCTTTTTGCTGGATTTATTGCGCTCAAGTAGCATTCTCATAGGGGAAAAAAGAAAAAGGTTATGTGTGCAGTGCTGAACAACTCTCTTTACATGCAAAAGACATGGAAAACTAGCTAATGGAGAGAAAAGTCTGTGTTCAACTCATAACAGAATTTTGCTTTTAATTGCACACGGAAGAAGCTCGGAATCCCCTATTCCCTTTATGCCATTATAATGCATGCCATTTCTAAGAAGCCAGGAATTTTTATTACCCATCCCACCACATGGAATCCACAGCACAGACAAAGTAAGAGTCTGCCTTTCATATCTACTTATTGCAAGGAAGTCTGGATACAGGGCATATGGTGTTGAATAACTTTGGAAAAGCAGAAGGTCATTGTGTAGGCAGTTCTTTCAGCTGGGAAGATGCAGAAGGAAGGAAAGAGGAATGCTGAGTCCTTGTCCAGTGTGTGCAGCCGTACATCACAAACTTGGAGATGATTACAATGCACACCCCTGTCCCTGGGCGGGGGCCTGCCACGTTCTTGTTGAAGGCAGCCTGCAAGAACACACCCCTTGTGGGTGGGGTACGATACAAGAGCAGCCTTAAAAGAGGGGCAGTGTGGAACTAATGAGCCATCAGGAGTTAGGGCAAGAGAACCTTCAGAGCAAGAAGATGAAAAGGTGGCCCAAGTTAGAAAGGCAGAGCTGCACAGAAGGTTTAAGTGAGACATGTAAAGAGCAAACTCAAAGAAACAGCTTTCACATATGATATGGTACAAAAACTCAGGAAAAGGAGAATTACACTGACATGGAGAAAAGTCTTCAAATAGAAAATACTATTAACATTCTCAAACTAAATTCCTTCCTGATGCAAATCCTCTGAAACCAGTCATCTTGCAGTAGAGGAAAATGTCTTGATGTGAATGTAACATTATTCCGACTCAATGCGTTATGGCAAACAATTCAGCATGAGAATATTGAGAAGATATTCAGTTGAACCAGAGGAGTGAAGAGCAGCTGTGCAATGTCAGTGTAGTCTGTTTTGTTAATCCCACAGTACAAAGTATTATGCTATTGACATGCCGTTGACAATTACATGTGTCATTTCTCAGCTAAAGAACTGAAGGGGGAAGGAATTTGTGTAAGAATCTGCATTTTAAACAAACATTAACTTTTAGATGTGTCTGTGCAGTAGGAATCCTCTTAAATAAGAACCTAGATGCTGCTTGTTGACAAGAACAAATTGAGATCAGGTCATAAGAAAAACGCTTCATCAGCTGCTTTAAGAATTCATGATGGATTCCACTACAAATACGTGACAGAAAAAATACAAAATAAATTAAGCATTTTCAGTAGCACATCACTTAGGGAAATAAGATCTTCCAAAGGCTCCCACAAATAACAACAAAATAGCAATCTTTTTTTTTCCTACACATAAAAAACTTGAGTGTATAAATATTTTTTTAAATGTAATCTTCTGCTTCAAGGACATGAAGCAAATAGACCTTTTCTCCAACTTACCCTTTCAGGAAATAACTCTTGTGAAAGACTTGTGTGTATATTTCCCTTTGGTAAGCAGAATTCCTCTTAATTTCTCAAAAATACTGACTCATTTAAATGGCCATGAGTCTCGAATCCTAGTGGAGATAACTTACCTCTGAAATGTTGAAACAACAAAATCTAAACTACACTAAAATAATTTAGATGGCATTACCTGTGAAATGTTTAACTACAAAAACTGAAATGCATTTGAAGTACAAATATGCTCTTTACTGAGTACTCTAAACTCTTAGCTCTAGATGTTCTAGAGCTGAGAAAGTGCCTTGTGTTTGATCTCAATAAACACACATTTCTGAGCTGTTATCTTCCTTTGCTAATAATTCATCCTAGCAGGAAAAATATATCTACAGAAGTGAAGCACTGAAACACTGTATCTCTATTTTTCTTCACACCATGCTATTAATATTCTTGCAGTGTAGTTTCTGGTGCATGCATTAAGTTTTAATTAGCATTCCCTGAAATTAGCATGCCTGAAAAAGGCATTTGTTTGTTTAGGAATCCAGGTTTTCATAATGTTTTGGGGTTGTTTCCTTCTCAGCCTTCACCTCAGAACTTGACCAGCTGATTTAATTTGCCTAATTCTAAAAGACAGTGTAACAACTGAAAGCAAATAAATTCCAGTTAAATTTAATCAGCCTGTGTTCAATAATATGCTTAATATGATTTAATTTTATGCAGATAATGAATACAGAATTAGGCAGGGCTGGAGCAGAGCGCTCCATAGGGCCCTGTGGAGCAGGCAGTGCCTCCTCCTGACTCGGCGCTGTGCCCTGCGCTGGAAGCTGCTCCCACACCCGCGTTTGGGGCTCCAAATATTGCTCCCTGTCACTTTCCCTGCCACCACAGCAGCTCCCAGGCTGGCACCTGGCAGCAGTGATTCCTCTGGTGCTGCCTGCTGTGGGGCTAACCTCACAGACCGCTGTGGGACTAACCTCACAGACTGCTGTGGGGCTAACCTCACAGACTGCTGTGGGGCTAACCTCACAGACCGCTGTGGGGCTAAGCTCACAGACTGCTGTGTCTGCCTGCTGTGGGGCTAAGCTCACAGACCGCCCGGGATATGCAGTTGCTCTCCATGGAACTGCTCCAGGCCAAGTTGGATGGGGCACTGAGAAACTGGGAAGTGTCCCTGCCCATGGCAGGAGGTGGAACTGGATGAGCTTTAAGGTCCCTTCCACACCAAACCATTTTAGGATTCTGTGACAACATGCTGCTGCCTGTGGAGATATTGCCTGACAAAAATCCAGATTGCTTTTAAACATTGTATTTTCGGTCTGCCACATGTCATTTATTTGCTTTCATTTCCCAGTTTAATCTTTAAAAGGTTCAGGTTGGTTTTTTTTTGTTCTTGTTGTTGTTGTTTTTTGGGTGCTTTTTGTTTGGGTTTTTTTTTTTTAATAATTTAAAAGCCACTTAGTGCTGCTATACCCTGTACAGAATTCCAGATGTCATTTTGCTGGGCAAACACCATGATGGGAGCACAGTCTGCCAGCACATCTCTGTGAGGAGCAGCAGTCTCTTGCAGACAGGGAGGAGTAAAACAAGTGTGACCTCTAGTGAACCCAAGTGCTTATACCACTCCTGCAAGAGGCACAGCCTCAAGTTATCTGCATGCTCTGCAAAACTTTATTCATAGCTCAGAAACAAAGATATATTTTGTTACATCACAGCCCAGAATGAAGACAAGGAGAAGAAATGGATAAATGTTGTAATCCAGATTTTGTCACAATTTTGAATTGAGAGATGAACATTACAGCAGCATGTGAATAAGGATACACTATGGTTTCTCACTACTGCCTTGTACTCCTGAAACTACTGTGCCTTCTTTTCATTTTATTGAAGGCAATAATTTCATTATTTATACTTAAAATATATGAAATATTTAACCCAATCTACTGAGAGATTTATGACATATTTGGAGGTCTGCTTGTATCAGTAACTTCTTGCCTAGAAGTACATACCTACAGAAGGCTGCAGTTTCTCCTTGAAACCCATCAGACATTAAAATTAAGGTATAATAAATGAAAGGTATCTACTGCCTTTTAAAATTAACTTGAATAAAAGAAACCTTACCAGAAAACATGACATTTGAAAGAGACATGCAACGAGCAGCATCACTTGCCAGGGTTCCCACAAGCAGTGTTTCAACAGTGAAACTGGATGCTGAACTCGAGGCACTTCCCTGCAAATCTCCTGCTGGCAGCTACGATGTTCAAATTCACAATTCCAGCCCTAGAAAGAGAAATAACAAAGTAGCTCCTTGAGGAAAACAGCCTAAAATAGCCTGAGCCCTCTGACAGCAGGGCATACAGCCACAGAAAGTTCAGCTTCCTGAAGGCTGTAGAGATCACAAAATATTTTCAATTCACATTACTGTCAGAGATTTTTTTTTAATTATTATTATTAACTGGAACTTTACAACAGAGTATTTTTAGAAATGTGGTCACTAAAGCCCCTTGCTCAGGATCACATGCAGAGCTTTTGAGTAACCCCAAGGATGAAGATTCCACCTGGGCATTCTGTAAGTGGCCTTATACATGGAATTACCTAATAATTATGACTCCAATAAAATTTAGTGTGCATTTTCTCTTTATGCGGGGCATTAATTACGATTCCTCTTGACAAAAGTGCAGCACCACACCTAGGAAGCACACCAGCACAAGATGCTGAACTTTGCTGCCTTGTGATCACACTGAAACAAATCCATTATTGACAACATGTGTTCATACAAGAAATACAACTTGAGCACTGCATTCAGAGCAAGCCAGATTAGTGCTTCCTTTAGCCCAATGCATTGCTAAGGCTGTTTCTGGGAGAGGAAAATTTCTACAGGCAGGTGAGGAGGGATGTTTAACTAGAATGGAGGCACTGGAAGCGCTTAATTTCACAAATTCTTGGCTTATTTACCACTTTATCAGTGATTTGGTTTGACCACACCGCTAGGATATGTCAAACATTCTCTTTAATCCACATGGCAATGCTGCCAGTAACTCTTTAGCTGAAGCAGCATAGATAAAACCACCTATCACTCTCCAGCTCTCATTTCTGGCATCAGGTGCTGTCTCGATTCAGCACAATACCTGAAAACAGCAAACATCCCGACACAGACCATCACATAAAAGGCTTCAAGGTTGTACATTAAAGGGCCCATTACTACCTAACTGCCGGTGCTTTGGTTGTCAGGGACATTAAAATTTTTAATCTTTGTTCTTTTTCCTTTAAGAGGTACCTGGCAGAGCACGTAATTGCAGTTTCTTATGCAAGTCAAGCAAGAGCAGAGGGAAATACAAACAGTTTCAATTGGTGGCTGCAAGTGAGAATGCCCTTTATTGCTCCATGTAATTCCATAATCTTAGAAATGCAGAGGCACTTTCGTGGTAAGGACCGTGGTAAAAGAGGCACAGAAGTTACTAACAGAATAATTATTTCAGTGCATGTAATATCCTTGGAAATTCCTCAAACCTTTACTTTAAAATGTCTGATACCGTTGCAATGGGCAGCTTGTAAAGCTGACTCGAAGGAAAGAAGTCCCCTGAACAAAGGTCACAAGAGTGTGTTGTTTGAACAGAGATGGCTTCTTGATTAGGTGATAAAGGTAATTTTCAAAGCTCAACATAAATTAAATAAATATTCAAATGACAGCTTCAATGTTAAAGTCTGATTTTTCCCCCCCTGGTTTGATTTTTGAAACACATGAGTGCTCCTCATTTAAGTAACTAAAATTCCATGTGGCCATGTCTGGCGTTGTGGGGGTAAAGAAAAAACACACATTATTTTTTATGTACTTACATATGTACTTCTTGTGAGTCACACACCAGCTCTGGGTTACAACAATCACACCTTCTAGTGCACATTTTATAGAGAGAAACCAATACACGGTAACTCTATCAAAACATAAACAAGGAGAAAGAGCAAATGTCCATCCAAATCCCACTTTTTAAGGTGTGGCTCAAGGGTACTGCAAGTGAATAACCCTTGGCTGCCACATGGCTGGTGACACCAAGGACTGAATGTCTCTTTGGGTCAATATTTTCATTTGAGTTTACAACATTTCAGACTTGCCTTTCAGAAGAAACTGCAGAGTTACATCAAAAGGTTTGGAAATCCTGACTCTAGCGTAAAAACCGGCCGAGACGAGGTGGGTTTCAATCCCAGACTCCTGCCTGCAGAACAAAAGCATTGTTTTATTGCAATGAGGTCAGGGGCACCCTTATCCCTCTCGACAAGCCCCTGAGAGGAGGGAGCAGCCCGGGGCTGTCGGGCTCTGCTCCCGGGGAACGCGGGACAGGACAGGATGTCTGAAGATGATACTGGGGTTTTTGGTGGGGCACTAGGAGGAATGTCTTTGCAGGAAGGGGTGCCCAGGGAGGTGCTGCAGTGACTCACTGTCCCTGAAGGTGTCTGAGGAAAGCCCGGACGGGGCGCTCACTGCCATACCCGCGATCACTGCCATGTGTTGGTCATAAATTGACTTGCTGATCTCAGAGGTCTTTTCCAGACTAGTTGCTTCTGTGATTTTGCGATAAGCGGCACCAGACGGCTGCGACCCTTATCTGGGGGGGCAATACCACCCTTTGGCCAGGGGCGATCCAGGTGCTTCACCTGAGCCCTCACCAGTCCTCACCGGCTCAGCCATTCACCTTTGAACGCCTCTTTTTGCTGCGCGGGGGAGCCTCTCCAGCCGCTGTCCATGCCCGGCCCGGGCTGCGGAGCTCAGCCTGGAGCTCCCGGCCCGAGGCACGGCCACAGCGGGCGCGGTGCGGTTTAACCGCGAAGCGCGGCGTGTTTTACACACGCCGTGCGCGGCGGGCTCCGAGAGGCGCGGCGGCCGCGGGGCGCTCGCGATCTGGCGCCGGAGCGGCGGGCGAGACCCCGTGAGGGGCGCGCGGGGCCCGCGGCCGGCGGGGGAAGGAGCGAGCGGCGCGCGGGGCCCGCGCGGCCCCTGACGGACGGGACGGGGACGGGGCGAGGCCGGCGGCAGCGGCGGGTAAATGGGCTCCGCTAAACCGCCCGGCGCCCCCCGCCCGCTCCGCCCCGCGCCGCCGCGGCCGTTGGGGCGGGAGGGCGGCAGGGAGGGAGCGAGGGAGGGAACCCGCCAAAGCCCCGGCCCGAGCCCCGCCGGCGCTCGCCCGGCAGCGGGAGGCGGGAGGAGGAGGGAGAGGCCGCGCAGCGCCGCGCTCCCATTGGCCGCGCGGGGAGCGGCGCCGGGAGCTGATTGGCTGCCGCGCCCGCCCCACCCGCCCGCGGCGGCTCCGCGCGTTGAATTCAAATCGGCACCGGGAGCGGCCCCGCGCTTCGGCCGGGCCGGGGCGGGCGGCGGCGACAGCGACAGCGCTGATCCTGGGGGCCGCCGGCGCTCCCGGACCGTGGGGTGCGCGGCAGGAGCGGGAGGGCGCAGGGGCAGCGTCTCCCCCGTGTTTAAACGCGCCGCCGGCGGTGCCGATGGGCGGTGCTAGGCCGCGGCGGGCGGGGCGGGGCGGGGCCGGGGCCGTTGGGCGGCGGGCGGGCGCGCGCGGGCCGGGCCGGGAGGCGGCGGGACGAGCCCGGCGGCCGCGGAGGGCAGCGGGAACCGGCCCGGCACGGGGCCCCCATCCAGTGCCTCCCTCCCTCCTCCCGCCCTGCAGAGCCGGCGGGACCTGCGATGCGGAGCGGCGCGGCGGGAGCGGCGGGTGTCGCCTCCTGAGGCGGCGGGAGAATGCGGCCGGCGGGCGGGGAGATGGGGGCCGGCGACAAGGTAATTCCTCCGGTTAGCGAGAACAGCCGCCCCCCGGGGCTGCCGCTTCCCGCGGGGCGGTGACAGCCCCGCTGCCCGCGCTCAGCCCGGCTGGGAGTGAAACCGCTTCGGTTCGAACGATCGCGCGTAGAAACCGCGGGATGGCAGAAACCGAGCGTGTTTTACCTTCGCTTTAATTTCTGTCCTCAATAAGAGCTCCCGAAGCTTCTTCTCTCACGACCTTTATCCCCGGTGTCCCTGAAGAACACTTCTTCCTCCTGGCTGTCCTCTCCTCTCAGTTTTTCCCTGTACGGAAGGTGTGCGGAGGAGCAGGGATAGTGATGTTCGGAGCGCGTTTGTCTCGGGCATTCTGTGGTGCCGAGACGGAGAAGTTGCCATTGGAAGAGGGTCCCCCGGAGGTGGGGCGGCGCTGTACCGAGCCCGCTTCCCTCACAATTCCAGGCTGGCCCGCCTGCCCGGAGCCCCGGGCACCGCCCCGAAAGGGGCTCCGGGACCCTGAAAGGGGCTCCGGGACCGCCACAGACCCCAGACCCATTTATCGGAGGGCTTCGCGGGGCCGACGGCGCATGCGCGGAGACGCGGCGCGAAAAGTGAAGGAGGACTAGGAGGGAAAGGACAGGGAAGCGGATCGGTCCCGATCCCGAAGGGCACCCCTTCCCTTCGCCCTCCCTTCGTCTTCATCCTCTCCTCTCATTTTCTGTCTCGGCAAGCCCCGCGATCACATTCCACCCCTTGCTCCGCTCCGAAGTTTGTTGGGAGCTTGTTAAAGTTCACTGTAAAAGTTAAGAGCTTGTTAGCCAACACTTCCATGACTACAAATACCGGGCTGGGCGCCGGAGTTGAGGAAATTATATTATAATTATAATATAATATATATATATGAAATAGATATATATTATATTATAATAAGGATAAGTGTTCCCTGACATGCAGGCTGGTGTCTATTTAGCTCAACAAGAATTTATAAGCAACATCACACCCACTCCCGGGTCCTTACTTGTTTCAGCTATTATTTATAGCTCTCTGCTATGCATTAACTTATGTTCTGATTGAATTTACCTCAGAGGAAGGAAAGGGAAAATTACCCGAGGAATAAGTGCCAGGGGACCCAAGCCTTAAGCTACAGGCACAGAAATGGTTTCAGGGAAGGGACTCATTGGTTCAGAGTAGGACTGGAACCCTTGACTTGGAGCTACCCAAAAAACGTGATGGATCTCTATCCCCCTTTGACTGTTATTGATAAATGAACACCTGGGCTTTAGTATCACCGTTGTTCTTTTCATTGATATGTAGGAGAATGAGCATTCTGAGCCATGCAAAACCGTACTGAAAACCCCTTTGAAACAAGCGTCTACCTCACAGTTGGTACTGACAGAGAGACAGCCTGACTGTCAGCCTCTAACCACACCCCCAAAACCGAAGGAAACCCCTCCAGCAGATCCATGGACACCTACTTCCAACCTGAAAATGCTGATTAGTGCAGCCAGTCCTGAGATCAGGAGCAGAGAACAGAGAAGGCAACTGTCAGACAGTTCAAGTGAGGTCCTACAGACAAAACACTGTTTGCAGGTATGTTGAAAAGTATTTGCTTTCTCTCTTTTTTTTTTTATTTGTTAAGTTAGCTGAAGGCTGTTTATTCAATATAAAAAATATACATTGACACAGCATATCTTTTTTTAAAGTTTTGGTTTTGGAGCATTTACCAAATATAAGTAATGATATTGACTAGCTACATTCAACAGGTAGTGTTCTGGTTTTATTTCACAGCTGCTGAGGACAAAGGGAGAACACTGGCCCTTTGACAGTGCTCTCTGTGAAGCTGTTAAATATTTGTGCTTATATATTGTCAAAAACCTCACAATCTCTTTTCCTTATTCCCATGTAGGAGCACTTATTGGGGGATGAATATGAGAAATCTCAGCCAAGTCGCAAAGAGAAAAGTCTCGGATTACTGTGTCATAAATTCTTAGCTCGGTATCCTGATTACCCCAGCCCTTCACAGAAGAGTTACATTTGCCTTGATGAAGTCACTGAAGAGCTACGTAAGTTGGTGTTCATCCTATTAAATATTTCTTCATGCAAATTTGCCTATAACCTGCCATTTTTGTTAGTATATTTTTGCTCCATACAATTTTGAATGCCTACTCTGTTCTCAAATTGATTTAAACCCAGTTTTAAACTGCTAATTCCCAAAGCAATTCTTTTAGAATGCTGATGTTTCCTCAGTGAATCGAACTGAGAGAATCTGAATTCTGTTCCATATTGAACATCGAAATTATTGCTTATACCACAAATAAACAGAGCATTTTAAACAGTTGCAGTTTTTTAAATTCAGAGATGATACCTAAGATTAGTGGTTAGATTTTTGCAGCAGGAACTAGAATTTCTCAAACTGAGCCCACAGCTTCCTGTCCGATCATGACATCAAAGCAAGAATCTCCTTTCTGTTCTTGGTGGTATATTAACTTTCTCATTCTATATCACTGTTTTTTATGTTGCACCAATAATTTCTGCAGAGTCCACATTTCTAAGATCAAGCTGAAACTTTTTTAAATGAAAAAAGTTATGGAGTTACAGTATTCTACAGCTTATATATGGATAATAGTTTTAAAATTTTAAAGCTGTATGATTTACGTTTTTGGATACTTTGTACAAAAGGACATATAATTTAGGAAATGTCTGCTCAAAGAGTTTATCAGACAAATGAGAGCAGAAGAGTGTCACTGTGATATTTTATGAAAACCCCCTTCGCCAGGATTTCTTCTCCTGGGAAGCTGGGAAGCTTCAGTTTCTCCCTGTTTTGCTGCTTTGGAATGTGATTTGGGGAATTGTTTTAATTTAATGACCAATCCCAGTTCAGCTGTGTTGGACTGTCTGGTCAGTAATGGGTTTTTATTATTCATTCTTGTCTAGCCTTCTGATGTATTCTTTTCTCTGTAGTTTAGTAGAGTTTTAGTATAGAATTTTCTTTTAATATAATATAATAATATAAAATAATAAATCAGCCTTCTAAGAAATATAGAGTCAGATTCATCTCTCACCTCATCCTGTGGACCCTCACAGCACCATAGAAGAGCGTGCTAATAAAATGACATGTAAAACGAAGCCATGAAACAGTTTCCTACCGTGAGTTTCTGAGGTTATTTAAGGACACAATCTAGAATCAATGCAGTGAATAATTAAAAATGCTCTGTTTCTTCTAAAGCTGGATTGAAACCCATGTAATGGCTCTTCTGGCAACAGTAAATTTTATTTCTTAAGGAATGCTAAAAGCCAAGTATAACTCTGGAACAGCAAGTCCTTGCATATACGAAGCCAGATTTGTTTTCCTTGCTGGCAAGACCTGGGAGGGCTATTTTCAGTTTATGCTGTGGAGGTGGCAGAAATGATTTGGAAGTATGCTAAGAGGACGGAGAGGACGCTGTGCTGCAGGTAATGCACAGTGCAGGTGCGTCACGTGGCAGAGCTGTCAGGTCCCCCTTTCCCCCGCAGATGTGGAGCGCAGGCGCATCTACGACATCGTGAACGTGCTGGAGAGCCTGCACATGGTGAGCCGCCTGGCCAGGAACAGATACGTCTGGCACGGGCGCCACAACCTCCCCCAGACCCTGCAGGCCCTGAAAAAGGTGGGCGAGGAGAACAAGTACATACAGCAAATCCAGATGATCAAGAGAAGGGAGTATGAGCATGAATTTGATCCTGACGGTGAAAGGAATGAAGAAATGGCAAGTTCTTTTGGCTCAAGTGAGCAGTCAGAAATGTCTTTTGTCGAGCTCCCAGGAGTGGAATTTCGTGCTGGTAATAATTCTCTATAATGACAAGAATAATATGTACTTGAAATGATCAATTTCTATGAACATGGGAAAAGAACATTTATTAGCCTTCCTTTTTTTTTCTGAGGTGGTGCTGCCCCAAAGGCACCACAACTGTTTGTAGTGAGAAAAAGTGCTCTGCACTCTTTCACTTGTCGTATTCGTTCGGTTCGTGTAATTTGTTTCTACATCAGGTACAACTAACAAATACACCAACATATAATTCAATTGCCATTACCACTGAATTGTTATAGAAACCAGAAGTTACTACTGAATGTGGTAGAAACTTGAAGCACAAATTACTCAATTGGTTTTATTAATTTAGCTTTGATTCATGGAAGAAATTTTAATTAAGGGTAAAGCATCTTTAGGAGTAGAAGTTGTCAGACAATGGGAAGCGTATGTGTGGGATACACCACTGTCTCTTCTTTGTAGTTAGACTTGGTATCCACCCAGTGATTCATTTCTTGTCACACAGAAACCTGATTCTGGAGTCAGCATTGGCCCTAGTCTCTGTGCTATTCTTACAATTATTATTACTGACAATTTCTTCAGTGTTTATGTTTGTAGCTGGTGTGTCCCTGAATACTTTAATCCTTTTTCCTGTCTGCTGCAGCATCAGTGAATGGCAGGAAATACAAGTCCTTACGAGTGATGAGTCAGAAATTTGTGATGCTGTTTCTTGTATCAACACCTCAAATAGTGAGCCTTGAAGTTGCTGCTAAAATCCTGATTGGAGAAGATCAGTTAGAAGACTTAGATAAAAGCAAGTTTAAAAGTAAGTACAACAGCCAAGTGTAAGCTAAATGAATTATCCCAGTACCACTTCATATAAGGAAAAATACTGTGTTATTTTTCCTGCCACAAATGTTTATTTGAGCCTCCAAAAACTCTCTAAACACCTTCTGCATTTTATAATTTTTGTATGGCTATTGATGCATAATGCCCACCTGAGAGGAAAAGTCCATTTAAGTCCTCCCTTCTGAAGTATGGTCACAAGCCTCCATATTAGAAACAATTTCTCTTTCCTCAAGCAGCCTGTCAAAGTTTTCAGCATCATTTTACCAAAGATGCCCCAGAATCATGCAAAATCTGTGTTCTGGCCCCGTAACTAACTTGGTAGAAATCTAAAGAAATTCTGTAAAAGTCCTGTGAGCAACTTGCATGTCAGAGGAAGTGAAACCCTTTGCTCTAACTGCCAATTATTTCTTCATTCTTTTACCCTTCTCTCAGTTCCCTGCATACTTCTTCCCCTTCCTCTCCATTCAAATGAATGGTATTTCTAGGTCTAGGTCAGTAGACATATAATAATTAAAAATGTGCTGCTTTTGAGTGATGGTTTGGGTTTCATTGAAAATTAGACTCTTCCTTAATTCTCAGATTCCTTTGCTAGTTTGGGTTATTTTTTGTGTTGGTTTTGAGGTTTTTTTGGTGGAATTGTGTCTATGTGAATACTGATCCTTGCTGGTTTCAGTTCATTATTTCCTTTCCACTGCCTCACAGCAACACAGAGATGGTGGGTGGCTACTCAGTAGGGTTTTTGCTTGCTTTTATTCTTCCATAAGAAGAGCCTGTCTCACAATAAAAGCATTTTCAGGGCGTTCCATCTGTCCACCTGTATTTCAAGTATCAATTTTTATCAAGTTTTACCACATTCTTGGTTATGAAGCCAACACTTCCATGACCTAGGCGCATTCCCTTTGCTCTAGAACTCACTTGTAGTTTGACTTCTAGCTGAAACTTTTCCCTAATAGCTCAACCTAGAGACAGGGAGGATATGCAGGATGGTTATAGTGATGGATTTTAGCGTCTCTGCCCTCCAGTTCCCATGCTTGCCATTGCATGTGTGCGCCTGCCTTTTAATCTACTTAGATTTACTGCAGGATTTGTGTAGGTTTGATCATTACACAGAAATCTACTTGTTTGGAAAACGTTCCTTTTTTCCATATTTAGCGTAATACACTTTGCAGTGTCTTCTAGAGCTGTATCAATGTCTTCTATTTTACATGTAAACTTTGTATCACAATATTATTTCATTGTATAATACCTGTTCCACGAAATTGTTCTTTTGGTTGTTCTAAAAGCTTTTTCCTTTTAGCTGCTTAAAGGGTGTTACAACGTTTCTTTATCTGATACATGCTACTTGTTAATTGCAGTTGCTACACTTTCCATTTATTTCTTTTATTTCAGCCAAAATTAGAAGACTTTATGACATAGCAAATGTTCTCAGCAGCCTTAAGCTTATCAAAAAAGTTCATGTTACAGAGGAGAGAGGTAGAAAACCAGCATTCAAGTGGACAGGACCTGAGGTCTTGCCAAATACTCAGGGTAGGTGTATGTGTCATTTCCTTTTGTTCTGCTGATGGTATTGATTGTTTTTTTCATTTTCTCTACTAGAAATTTTTGACCAAAAGACAGAATAACTAAGCAGAAAATCTTTTACTAGTCACATCACTGTCCTTATTACCACAGCAACCAATATGTATTTGCACACAGTGGATGTTCAGCTATTGAGATTCTTGAATTTCCATGTTTGCTGCAGTTGGTACTTTAAGAATTATAAGCCAGGCTTAGATAATTGCTTTTAATTACTGAATCTGCATATGATACATATTTTCTTCTTTTTTCTGTTTTCCAGATATAAAACTTGAAGCCACTTCTACAACCTGTTCCCCACCTATTTCAGAACCCATCACTTCCAAAGAGCAGTGCTCAAAAGCCCTTTTTCCTTCAAAAGGAAAGCAAAACTTCACTCGGCATTCATCTCTAATAAAATTAGTTAAGAGTATAGAGAATGACAGAAGGAAGATCCAGTCTGCTCCAACTAGCCCAGTTAAAATAAGTGCCAGTACGTATCTTTTCATCATTTTTCTTTTAGAAACTTCTTTGTTTTTAAGTCAGATGTAGTCTTGCATTAAATATTTGGGCTTGCCCTCTTCTCACAGGACATGTAGATGTGTGGGTGGTGCCTCCTTTCAAAAAATGCATCTTAAAAGCTGTCAAAAATGCAGAAATGGCTACAAACCTTCTGTTTGTCTAGAATCACTGAATATTGGATCTCCTCTGAAGCTGCTTTGTTGTAGAAACTCTGCTTTGGATCATACTATCTAAGCAGTTCTGTATTCCAAATCATGGCCAGAAAATTACTTGGCCACGTTCACGTTCTTGCTAGGGATCCTCTCTGGGGCCTTTAACATTTGTTTGATGTAAGCTGATGTCCACTTGATCAAATCACATCTGGGCTGAGTTTGAGGATAAGTTATCTCATTAAATGTTACACTACACAATGCAGTTTCCTCAAGTTAAAGTCAGATTTTTACTTTGAATTGATGAACTCACTGTTTTGATTTGTTGTTCTTCTCCTCCAACCAGGTACTTATCAAAGTTTACCAGTTTTCCCAAATACAATAGCTCAGTTTCCAGCAATCACTAAACATCAGCTGGAAGGACAATCCAAGTAAGTTTGTACAAGTTTACAGGTGAGAACAAGTTAAAATTATGCTCAGTTTGAGTGGGGTAATAGCCTGCAAAAACCAGTGACCTTGAGTACTGCAGGCTAGTTTTTAATTTATTTTCTCTTTAATGGATTGAGAAGTATAGGTTCATGTTAACTGTTTATATTACAGAAGATAATTTGTCAGAACATTCATTTCTGCATGAAGGAATTAAAACACATTCGGGGTTTTTTTGTTTGTTTTTTGCTGCAGGACAGCAGAAGAGATGCAGATGAAGTGTGCCCTGTCCTCGCCCGAGGCTGTGCCCAAGGCCGAGCCCTCTCAGCAGCCAGCCCTGAGCCAGCCCCTCGGGGCGTGCCCTGCCAGCCACAGCTCCGTGTCCCCAGTCATCCTCCCTCACCCTCAGTCGGGGGTCTCATATGCCATCTATCTGCACCCTTCCCAAGCCCACACGGTGACCACCTACAGCCCAGGCTTCATGCTGCAGCCTCTGCCCTGCGCCAACGTGGCTGCAATGAAGAGTAATAGCTCCAAAGTATTAAATATAATAACCACTGAGGAAGGGGACACTCAGAGGGGTCCNCTGCAGGACAGCAGAAGAGATGCAGATGAAGTGTGCCCTGTCCTCGCCCGAGGCTGTGCCCAAGGCCGAGCCCTCTCAGCAGCCAGCCCTGAGCCAGCCCCTCGGGGCGTGCCCTGCCAGCCACAGCTCCGTGTCCCCAGTCATCCTCCCTCACCCTCAGTCGGGGGTCTCATATGCCATCTATCTGCACCCTTCCCAAGCCCACACGGTGACCACCTACAGCCCAGGCTTCATGCTGCAGCCTCTGCCCTGCGCCAACGTGGCTGCAATGAAGAGTAATAGCTCCAAAGTATTAAATATAATAACCACTGAGGAAGGGGACACTCAGAGGGGTCCAGATGAGCCTACAAAGTCCTTGGCAGCTGAAGAAAGACCTGAAACGAAATCAGAAACTTCATCTCAGAGGTGCCTGAAAAGATCACAAGCACTACCAGAGAGTAATTTAATTAAAAGGCGTAAAAGTGATGAGGAAAGCCTTGATACTTCTTTGGTAAGTTAAATTAGTTTTAAAATGCCATTTTATGGCTTAGTGATGTTGCCACCTACTCATTTTCAAAGTGAAGCGGGAGCCTGCCAGTGAGTGTAGGCGTTGTAAATAACATCAGGCTTGAGGACATGGTGTTTCATTTGCTATGCTGTTAGAGGGGGCTGGAGTTTGTGTCTAAGAAGACAAAGTGTACAGATGTAGAGAAAATAAAGCAGCTCACAAAACACTATGTCAAAACTTACCTGTTGATAAATTATTTTGCAGTAGGTCAGGTTAAGAGCAAGACTGGAAGCAAGAGATCTTCAAGGTCCCTTGAATTCTAGGATTCTGTAAACTTGCTGGCATCCATTCTTGGCTTCAGAGGTGCTAGGAGGGAAAGTGGATGTATGAAAGTCACTGGACAGGGAATGTCCCAAAATCCTGATGCCTTCTAAATATTCCCACCCCGTGTTGGTTTGTTGTAGGCATAATAGAACAGCATATGAAAAGAATAAGAGGTTCAGATAAACTTGATGTATATGGAGAGACTGGGGCTGGATGCCTTTCTGCTCCTCAGTTGGTGATTGTTTTAGCATCTCTGTAAATTATAAATCTGCTGTAAATTTGGCTTGCTGAAACAGCCATCATATGTTATGGGGGTGTTATGACAGTGCATGCTATTCAACATCCACCAGCTGGGAAGAAACAAGATGTGATAGCATGGACCTGGCTGTCCTAGAGGGACCAGAAATTTTTAAAGTACCAACGTGAGAATGAGGAGGAAGTAAAAAGCTTTCTTTCCAGTTTTTAAGAATGTATAACTACTGTTGTAGGGCTCTAGTTGAGATCATTAAGCCTTACAGCACCTGCCTTTCTTTTTGCTTGTGCTTTCCTCAAAGGGAGAATCCACTAAGAATGAAAAACCACCTTCCAGTAGCTCACAAACTAATCATGAA
Source organism: Spizella passerina (assembly GCA_013401375.1). NCBI lineage: Eukaryota > Metazoa > Chordata > Aves > Passeriformes > Passerellidae > Spizella > Spizella passerina. The sequence continues at coordinate 103,458 of WBNQ01014762.1, forward strand.
ATGGACAATGTCCAGGAGGAGAGACAGAATGAAACCAAAACAGATCAAAACATTGCAAGTTGTTGTGACCAATGTACAAAAGAAAATATTCCAGAAGATGAAGATAAAATCAAAACAAAACAAGACATACCTGTGGCATTTGCCATTCCTGCTCCTGAGGTAAGATTTGTCTTGCCATTCCCTGGGAAAACACCACTTGGAGTCTCTGCAAAAGAAACAAAACTACAAAGAACTACACCTACATAGGTTGTATTTGGCTGAATTCACTTTGGTGTGCTTTTAAAACCTTATTTTGTAGGAATGTAGGATTTCTGTTTCTCCATTTAGTACACAAAAAAGAGGACATAAAGAGGCTTTCAGGCTTCCATTGGAATGAAGGTCACACTAAGGAGCTAAGGGCAGTAATGAGATCCCTTACCTCCCCCATCCTTTCTTTGCAAATGCTTACTGTCAAATGCTTGGAAACAGAATCACATGAAACTCTCTTAGTCAGCAAAATTCAGTATTCTGCAGTTAAGACTGATTGCTGTAGAGAACCTGAACAGTTCTGTTGACAAGAACAGAATATGTAAATGCAAAAGTTTTGCCATCCAATGTTTGTTTTATGGAAAATACAATCCAAGAATGAGGTGATGTGATGATTTACTGGGTCCAGAATGTTTCTTCTGGAAAAAATAGTATTCAGTATCAGGGTTTCTTTTCCATCTGGTCAAATTGAACTGTGTTAATCCCAGGTGGATTTCCAGTTCCCCACCAAGAGTATCAGCTGGAAATGGAGCCAGCTGACTTCTGTGTGGTTTTAATTGAAAGAGCATGTCCTTGAGTGTGTTGTGTCTCTTTTCAGACAGAAAGTAGTACAGGCATGGGATATGGCATCCTGGGGACATGGAGGATAAAGAATAAGAACAAGGCAAGGGAAGGTTGCAGTTTTGGAGAAGAGTTTTGGGGTTTGTTTAATCCATGTTTGGGCTAAAGATGTGCTGTCTCTTTCTCAGACTTTTTTTCCATCTGGTTATCTTATTCCTCTGACTCACTGCACCCATGGCACCAAGGCAGAGTGCTCCACTAAAGAGAAGGCTGGGGTGTGCTCTGTGCAGCACACAGCCTACAGCTCTCCCATCACTGGTGAGTGCCCAGGGAAACAGGCACGGGGGCAGCTCAAGGGGCCAGGAGCAGCTTGTCCCAATTCCTCTCAACACCTGACGTTTCTGTTCCAGGTGTCATTCCAATGCCAGCCTCAGAACTGAAGACAGTCAATATTCCTGCTTTTCACATAACACCCTTGAACATAATGCTGTCACCAAATTCCATAGCTGCTGCACCTGTACTGAGCAACTCGTGCCTCAGTTCGAGCAGTACCAGCTCTGCCCCAAACCCAAGCTCTTCAGCTCTCAACTTTATGCTGCAGCACATAGGACTAATCCCTGCTGGTGTGCAGGTTCCTGCAAACCCCGTTCTACAGCATGTGCCAGCCTCTTCCCAATCAGAAAATAGCAGCCACAGCTCAGGGAGCACAAATGTGCAAGAAGGGAAGGTGAGTTAAAACATTGCAACTCCGCCGTGGTGGGTTGAGTGGGAAATGCAGGGCAGTAATTCCCTTACAGCAGGTAAAATTTATAAATAAACATTTCTTTTTGATCTTTAGAAATCAGCACTGCCCAAAAAGAGCTAGCAGTGAAGGCCAGCCTAAGTACAGTAGAAATGAGAGGTTAGCAAGGAAGATAAGTGACTTATTTGTGGTGGAAGTGGAGCCAGCTGGAAGATGACAAGATGTGAAGAAACAACTGTTTTAGAGGGAGGATTTTACATATCTGAGAGATATTTTAATAATCACAAACTGACATTGTGCTTATAAAAAATTGTTCCTTTGTTATTTTCTTTCCTTCTTGTTACTTCCCCACTCTACCCTCAAGTTCTTGTGTGTAATAATAGCTATTCTTTTAATAGAATGGGACTGTACAGGATTTTAAATATTTTTTTTCCCCCACAGGAAGTTTCTCTGTATATTTAATGTAATACTGTATTGCCTAATATCTGTTTGTATTAAAAAAAAGGGGGATTAGAAAAACCGTATTTTTATGTATTTAAATACATATATAAAGGAATGCAGGCATACCCTTCTCAGTATAAAAAGTTCCGTTTTTAAATTTCAGGGGGAAAAAAAGTTTGCTAACATCCTGCAGAAACTTAGAAGTAGAATTTACTTTTTATTCCCCCATAAATGAAAGTAACTTTGTCTTTTCTCTTCAGTTCCTTCAGCCAAAGGAGCCTCAGGAGCCTCAGGCAGTCACAGAGAACTTTTTCCGCACACCAGGCGGGCCAAACACAGAACCTGCACTATCTGCAAACTCAGATGGCACCCAGAGAACCTCTCAAGGAACTTTATATATTCCTCAACGAAAACTTGAAGTTTCAGAAGACTAATTTTGGGATAGGGAATTTCTGATTGTGTTAGCAGGCAAAATTGCTGGTAACACACTGCACACACCTGGCATTGTATGATGGACAATGGTTTGGACGTGTATTGCCATGACCTCAATGCTGGAATAGCCTTAATTGATGCTTTAGAAAATAAAACTGACTCTTAAGGAGAAAGTTAATGACTAATGATTTTTTCCAAAAGGCTTACCTGAAGTATTTAACAGCAAAGTTATGTATCTAGTGGGGTTTTTTGTGAGCGTGTGTTGATTTCTTCTATGCAAAGTAAGCTGAAATTGTCTTTGTACAGAAAGGTACAGTCTATCAGTCAGTACAGATTTTGCACCAAAAAAAAAAAGGTACTGTGAGTGTGTAAATATTTCATGTCTTAGCAAAAAGGCCACAGGTAAAATGTTTTGCTTCTGTGTTTAATAATGCTCTTTTGTAAAGTTAGTAAGAAGCACAAAAAAACCTCCCAAATTTTCTTAATCATTTTTTATATAAGTTAAGAATTATTTATACTGTATTTTTGAATTGATTTGTTCAGATTAAACTTACATAAAACTCTACAGTGACTTTTTCTGTTTGATCCGATTAGGTTACCTAAGTTACACATTGCATATGCATATATTGCATATTCACTGGCATCTCAATTCTTTTTCTGCCAGGCAGGGATTGCTGTGCTCTGAAGGAAGAGGAGGAAATGGTGTTTTGTGAAAAAGTGAATTAAATAACTCAGTGTAACTTCTGAACTCTTATCAGTAGATACTACAACTCCTGAAAACAAGTCAGTCACACAGGAACGTGTGTCCAAATGGCACAGAAGTTTCAAACAGGTTCAATCAAATCACTTGAATTTAAATATGGGCAGCAGTGTCTCATATACACTGAAGGGAGAAAGATGAAGACTCCTCATACAGCTCACACTCAGATAACAAGTAATAGCTGAGAAATTGAATAAAAACACAGTGTATCTGCCTTCCCAGGTGAAATGTGCCTGGTAGACCAACTTGGGACAGAAGAAATGGTAGCAAACCCCAAGATTCAGGCCTGGACTGCACAAAAAAATACAATTAAAACAGCTACCACAGTAAAGCAAACTCATCTGCTCTTTAATAATGCAAAGTTCTAGTACAAAATACACCTGACAGAATATTTCACTATTGAAATATTCCTAAATGAGGGGGAAAGAAGAATAAAAGCTGGAAGAGGGAAGAACTGTCACTAGAGCACTGAGTAGATTTTTCTTTTCCAATGAGATAACTGATCTTCCTTGCACCTACTATCAACTTCATTCTGGAATATAAAGGCAAAGGTTTTAGGAATTTGCATTACAGAAACAAACCACCCCTTTCATTTCCGAGCACCACAGCTGACAGACTAAGAAACTACAGTAGTTAGGCTTGGTGGAATGGTCTTGTCACCATGCAATGGTCTTGCAATCCTTACAGGGGCACATAGAAGTTACACAGCAGCGCAGAAATCAGGCAGCACCCAACACCAAGAAACCTAAAAGTTCATCACTTGCATTTTCCTTTTAAATCCTCTGCCAATACCAAAGGGAAAATACTTCGATTTTGGGGCAAAAGCTTTCTTCACAGAGTTCCCTGCAGTTGGGCATGGCACAAATCCATCCAAGTACATGATGTATAAAATAGGAGTGAACATTACAGAAGGTTCGTCCCTCTCAAATGTCAGAGGTCCTAATGTAAGTCACCAAGGGTGCAAACACAAAGATTTAAGAAGCTTCTCAGTGCTTCCCATGTATTCCAAGAGGGGGTTCAGGCCTGCCCCTCCTTGCTGCCCTCTCACAAGGAACCCTCACAGCACACACGGCCCCGTCCCCTCTGCATTTGGCTTTGTCTGATATAGAATAGTTCCATTAACTATGTGGGGAGAACCACCCAGAAGAGATGGAGTTCAGCTCCTCCGCTCAAGAAAGAAATAGTCCTTCCATTTTACAGCAAGGACCTGTCTCCGCATTATAAAATCTGCGCCAGACTCAACAGCAAACAGATTTATAGGTTCCCAAGAGTTTTCTCAGCAGCCTCAGCTAACAGACCCCTAAATTCTCAAGTCTGATGTGGATATGGCATCTAATTTTCTTATGCTTCCATGAAAGCCCCCAAGTTGAGACTTTCAGCTTGAGAGTTCCGGTGTTTAGCCCCTAGGATGGGCCCTTTCATACACAGCAAAGTCCATGGTCCTGGACAAAGTTGCTAAACTCAGGCATCTGCTCAGGAAAATGAGAATTGGGTTCTAAACCTCAAAAGCTCCTAAAATAATGCCCTGTAAAAAAGTTCACACTTTACTGCCCACATCTCTAACACATCTGCAGCCTCATCCATTTCCAAGGGGCTCAGTCAGGCATGGCAAAGATAACTGCAATAATTACACAGGCTAAATATTATACATATTATCTACTCACCTTAATGCCTAAAACAAGTAAAAAATGAAAGATTTAGGTAAAATCATAATCCCCTGTATCCTAGAAGGCAAAGCATTTGTACCCCTCAAACCATGAACTGTAGAATGAAACGCTATTTAGTGTAAAACTGTTGTTTCCCTGGAGGTGCTACAAACAAGTATTATTATTTCAAACAATTATTTTGGTAAATTACTTTTGGCAACATGACCATTAATAACGAGATCACCATTTCAAGGACTGTTATTTTATGATTCACATTTAAGCAATGCAGTAGAGCAACTATAAAACTTTAATCTTTATTTCTGATTTGTTAGGCTGCAGTCAGGAATGTCCTTTAGGTGTAATCCGAGGGGCTGCATTGTTGTCCACCTACTCACAAGCAGACATAAGAGAACAAAATGCCAGGCTTTTGTCAGAGGTTATTTTCAGCTTGGTGATAGCAATGGCATTGCTCAGATCCCTGAAACTCTCCCTGCCCTCCCCTCCCAGCTCATAGGGCTGGCAGAGGTGGTCACTGCATTTAAGGAGGGCAGGAACCCCCCTGCTCAAACCCTTTGGGACCCAAGAAGAGAAGGAGAAATTCAAGCGGCTCCGGTGAGTAGAGTCCCACGGGTTCTGCCAAAAAGGGTTTGGGTATTTTTTATTCCTGACAGATGATAGAAGCGATTTGTTGCCTGACAAAGAAAAGCACTTCTGTAGGTATAATACAGAAATATGAGTCCTACAGAGCAGTGTCTTAGGTTTGGAGTAGCCAGCAGAGAGAGATTCTTCTGGCTCAGCCAGGTGAGCAGGAGCAGGGCTGGGGGATCCATCCTCATTAGAGACACTCGTTTGGACTAGGCAAGATGGGGAACAGAAGTTTCAGAATGTTTAAATGTTTTCTTACAAAGCTACAGAATTATTTGTTTCTGCAAGCAGTCAGTCTTTAGGAAGCGCACGCACACAGCACACAAATTTGTGTGCTTCCATAATGGTAACCTAGAAATAAAAAATCAAAACAAATCCCCCAAAATCTTCAACGTATTTAATCTTGGTGACCAATTGGTTTCATGTCAAATAAGAAGAAAACTTCTGCGCAGACCTGACAAGAAATGGCTAGCTAAGAATGCAGGATGAAAGAATTATTCCCAAATCCATCATTCAAGCATTCTAAGAGACCATGATTGGCCAAATCTTTGGAAAAAAAATTCAAAAAAATAAATACATACATACATACATACATATGTGTTTTTACTATGAATTTTTTCTGCCTAAAGGTGACAGTATCTCAGCTAATAAAGCCCTGCACATAGATAAAATAATTCTGTGTCTTATCTCATTCATCACAGCGCTATTTTAAAGTCTGCAACAGTTTTGCCTGGCACTTAAAGAACTTGGTGTAGGGATAAGCATTTAGAGAAGGATCTTGTGGAAGGAATAGTGAAAGCTGATAGCCCAGGATTAGGCCTGGAAAATTGAATGTGTCATTTGTACAGCAGGATGCAGCTTTCCACAGCCACAGGGATCACACTGAACCATGAGTGCCAATGTACAAGCATGTGAATGTGGGGTGTGCTTGGTTTCTAAGTCAGAATGAAGTACCTTGTTCTACTGCCAGATACTGTATTTTTTGGAGATGCAATCTTAAATTTCTGCAAAAGTGTGCATCGGGGAAGTTTCAAAGGAAATATAGCATCACTAGGCAGGAAAATAATAGAAAAAGTGGAAGAAAAGAGATGAAAGCAAGGGCACCATCAGCTCTCAGCAATGCACGTGTGCTTCACATCAAGTCAGTTAAAATCTTTTGTTTCAAAGTGCCCCATGTAACTTAGCATGACCAGTGTCAATGAAAAATATCAATATTTACCTTCCAGTGTTGGAATTCCCATACCTTGACCTCTCTGTGGTGCTTTACGGCAGATGTAAGGGGAAAATGCTGGTTATTCTGAGATCATGGTGGAAGCCCAATGTATGACACTGACTAATAGGATTTACCTGTAGCCACAGCCTGCCGAATGCATTGGAATGTCAGAAATACGATCACAAATACATAACAAGATCACAACCCCATCAAATGAGCTCAGGCTTCAAACACAAGCCTTCCCCCTGCTGTGAGTCTCTCCTGCTGAGGGAGAAGCATGTTCCACAAGGAGCTGGGTTTTGACAGAAGCACCTCCAGGCTGTTGAGATGCAGTGGCATCTCAAACACAGACACATCAAAAGAAACCCTCACCGTGAGTGTCAGCTGCAGAGAAAAACCACGGCAGCATTTCATTGCTATTATATAAAGGAAGATATATCTTGTTATCCCACGGTGCTGGTGGGGTGAGCACCCCTAGGGAGGTCAAACGAGTCATGGTGGTCACAGGACAGGGCACAGCAGAGCTGAGATTAGATACCACAGTGAAGGTCTGGCTGCACTGGCATTCCCACAGCCTTCAGCTGGGAAACCAGTTTCAAATGTGGCCTTGATACTTTGCATTTCAGTGTAGGCAGCGATTTCTATTGCTCGTGCGTTAGGTAAGGAAGCAAGGAATGAGTTTTCTCGTCCTCTGAGTCTAGGCCAAGCAGTTTAGCTGGGACCAAAATGCAGAGAGACGCAAGGCACACCCTGCCCACCACTCCCACTCAGCACTGGTGCTGCCCGTGGTCACAAAGGCCAACATTCCCCATCCTGTTTGTCCCTTTCACAGCCATCCTGCAGCACATGTGGCAAAGAGATAACCCTGCCAGCCACACAAAACACAGCTCTGCAGTCCATTCAGATAAGACCTGAGCTCTGGACTGCCAAAGGCATGAGCACATAGAAGGGAAAACCTTGTGTTTAGCAAGGAAGCACCACAATTAATTCCAATTAATCCATTAATTAATTACATTTTTCACCTGCAGCACAGTCAGGCATTAGCACTGCCTTTTACTCCTCCACATTTCATCAGGCCCGTACTGCATCCACCACCCACTGAGATCAATGGATCAAAACACATTTTTGGATTTTATCCTTATCAATGGCACTTTGATTAGAGAGAGACCTTCTGTGGCAGTGATGTGACACCCAGATTTGGACAGCGTGACTAACAGCCCAAAAGAAGACAGCTCACAACTGTGCAGAGCATACCAACGCTTCAAAGGCTTTCTTGCTTACAAAGTGGTGACACAGCTCTAAGTAATGGGAGGCACGAATCCTTGGCTGCACATCTGATGTATAAATTCTGCTCCATATAGAAGCTGCATTCTGAGGAATGACACAAGCTGCTGAACAGCATTTGAGCAAGGCCAAGAACACTCCTGCAGACTAACAGCACCCTGAGTGCCCACACGTGGCAACTCAGGAGTTTGTGTGTCACACATTGCTTACCTTTAGGATCAGCCTGCTCTACTTCCCACCTATCACCAGAATATAACAAGTACCGTGTGATGAGCAGACATGAAAAGCTAACCAGATTAAGACAACAAAGTTCAGGCAATTTCATGGGGGTTTAGACACTGACAGCCAGTGAAATTATGGGTAGTGGAGATTTTGGATCTATTTTTTTCTGATGACAAATGGGAGACTGAGTTCTATTTCTATTGAAAGGATGGAGCTTTACCCACTGCATAGCTTAGATGAGTACCAAAGTGTGAGTGCCACAGCCCTGTGGAGATTCCCTTCTCCTGGTGACCCTGCAGCACCCCAGGGATGGCGGCCAGCTCCAGAGGGATGAGCAGAGCCCAGACAGGAGGAGCACGGATGCGCCCGGTCCCTCACGCAGCTGTTCCTCCAGCCAGCACGGGCCCCATGGATGCACTGCTGGTCTCACCAGCATCCTTACAGAAATATTTATTTCTGCCATGCCTTTCTTCTTTCTCCTACAGCTTCCCATCAGGTGATGCCAAAAAAACATGGAAAATGTGCATGCATGCCCAGTCATGCTACTATAATTAGCCTCAGGAACAACGATCCTTCTAAGAGCTCTTGACAGCACAAGGCTCACTATCACACTTTATCAGACTTTTTCAGAGATTATTTTTTCCCCTTCAGCTGATGATGTAATTGCAGCTGCTTTCCAACAGCTCTCCCTGCTGCCACAGTTTTGGAGCCTTGGTGTGCCTTTGGGGAGACCTGAGAGAGAGGAAGCGGCTTTGCAGAGAGCAGAGGTACAAACCACTCTCCTCCCAGTGCTGCCTCAGCTGGGAAGGGATCCCACTGCAAACCTGATTTGGAAGGGAACACTGTAGACACAAAAATCTCATTTTAATTTTCAAGGAAGTGTCACAAAACTGTTTTTTATCCACAGTTGCTCTTCCTTCTTTTAAAATGTTTGAAGCATCACTTGAACTGTTTTCATAAGAGAAAGAAAAAAAGGCACCAATACAAAAGTGCTTTAAAAGCAGAAGAAAATGTAGAATGGCAGAGTGAGAATAAGATTTTACCTACATGAAAGATTCCTTTATCTCACGTTTAAAAGAAACTGAAAAACCAATTTAACAGTGCTGTTCAGTGAAGGCTTCACTGAGTGAGAGGGATCAAATTCATCATTTGTTCATTCATCATTCATCATTGCACATTGGACCTTAGTCCAATGTAAATATATAGTAAAATGTTAGTCTAAAATGCAACTAATTGAAAATACCAGCTCTGTTACATTACTGCTGTGATAAATTCCCCTCTCTCTACCACCTGACCTCAGAAGAAAATTCTCAGGTAGCAGGCCTGATTCAGCCTTCAAAATCCTCCTCTTAGTTACCTTTTGGTGAATTTAATCAAACACAAATAGCACAAGCAGGCTTCAAAATAACTAAAAGGAGAAGGTGACCGGTTTTCCAAGAAGGAGGAGGAAGGCCCGTGCCAGGAGCTTGGAACAACCCGATAATTTGGGGTGCAGATGACAGGGTGACGTCCCAGTCTCTCCAGAAACGATGACTCAAACAAGGAAACAGAAGGGCAGGCTGGGGCTGGGGCTGTTCCAGGTGTGTGACAGCACAAGCACAGGGAAAAGCACTCAGCCTGGCACCGGGAGACCTGGGCTGGGCTCCTGCCCTCCTGCGTGACCTTGGCAAGGCGCTCCCGGGCTGACTGGAACGGCAGCAACTGGAGCAGAAACCACGGCTCTTCTTTTCTCTGATGGTTAGGCTTTAAATGCAATTGACAAAGAAAAAGCCCACACCTTAAGCACCCCAGGAACCCGTCCATTATTACTGTACAATGGCTGTGCAGCACAGAGATCTCACGTCTGTTTCGTGAGGAACTCAGAAAAGGTTGTGTTGGAGCACAGGAAAGGGCAATGTTGAAGGAAAAGGACTGATGGAAAACAAACCTCAGATCCTCTTTTCCAGAGTGATCCTAGCACCTTTTCGCTGAAACACCTCACATTCATTTCACATATCTACCATCACAATATACCAAGCTAAGGAATATCCTTTTTTATGAGAGAATCACAGGGATTCGGGCTGTCCCTGTCCCCAGAGCACCAAGGTAGCACCCTCACTTCTGCTGCCACACAGGTATGAAGCGTATTGCAAGTGTGCAGTGGCAGTTGACTGGAGAAGGAAGAAAAATTTTTTTTTTAAGTCAAGCTGCTCCATTTAAAAGAATTCATATTTGCTGTTGCATTTATTGATGTAATTTGATTTCCTAGGTTAACCCTGCAGACCAGGATGCCAAACTGGGGCGGAGGAGCCAAGTGTGGGGCCTGTGAAAAGACCGTGTACCATGCCGAGGAAATCCAGTGCAATGGAAGGAGTTTCCACAAGTCATGCTTCCTCTGCAGTAAGCTGGCCTGAATGGTTTAACATCTCAACACCCCCACAGCTCTGTATAACTCTTGCATTATAGCCAGAACTTTATTTCTGTATTACTTGGCAGGCAGTTTTGCTGCCTTTTACCTGGAGCAATCTGCCTCTTGGTCTCCTGGCTTTCCTTTGTCCAAGCATGAGATGGATTTTGTCAGGGACATGAAGGTGCTGCAGAGTCACAGTGTCTAAATCCATCTCCAGGACACCCTTCCTTCTGTCCCACCGTGTGGCACACCACAGGTTTGCTTCAGGTTAAAAAGCCCAGCAGAACTGAACAAGCAGCACCCATCAGACAGAAGGATGATTGCTTCTTTACTTTCAGGAGAGGATTACTTTCACAGTGAATCCTGGCATTAATTTGTTTCACACCGAAAAGCTGAAGGACCCTAGTGCCATCAAAACCTGCCACCAACACTTTGCATGTTCCTCAGCCTCCCTCCCTGTTCCACGTAGTCCCATTTCACTTACTCCTCCCCTCCACACTCCTCTGTGATGTTTGGCTTCCAGGAATTTTGCTTTCTCTGCAGAAGAGGCAGAAATTTGTAAAAATTATAATTTCAGAGAGAAGGTACCAATTCAGCGCTGTTTGCCCTGTGTGGAGAGGGAGAGAGCAAACAATTTGCTAAGAACTAAAGATAGCTGAGGAGTTTATCGTGCAGAAAATACTTGGGATTGGCACCTGTGCAGTACGGCTCCCAGTGTGACAGTTTAGGAGCCACTGAATCCAATTTTCTCCCTCCCTTTCTGGAGGGATACAGACTTCTTATTTGGAGGCATCAGACTAATTTTACATGCTTAGCTGATACAGAGCAGCTCTTGGCAGAATGAAACCAAAGGACACACCTGAGCTGTCTCTGCCTTGCGCCAGCTGCCCTAAAAGTGATGCCTAAAAGTCCAAATGATGCCTAAAAGTCCAAGTAAGAAAGGACTCCCTCAAAAAATTCTCAGTTAACTGACAACCTTCAGCCAATTCTTACAGAATGGCAAAAGGAAAATCTCAGTCAACTAAAACTTTCTTAACTCTTCCATGTTCTGGCTATAACAATAAATAGTAAATAAAAATAAAGATCTGCCCTAATATAGCATAGTTATGAATATTTCTCAAGTGTAGCCTTCATTCTTAGTATAGCTGAATTATTGTCTTTTAGAGATTCATCATAAACAACTTACATTCATTAGCTCTATCAAATATTTCGTTTGTTGTGGGGCTTTTCTTGGTTGGTTGTGGTGTATTTTGTTGTGGGGGTTTTTTTGTTTGTTTGTTTGGTTGGTGTTTTTAAATGTTCCTTTATTTGCCCCATGTTTTAAGTCTGAATTAATTATTAATAGGTTAGATACTAAAAATAGTATTCCCATCAGAAATATGTTTAAGGTCAAAACCTAAAGATGCATCTAAATTGCCCAGCTGGCATATAAAAGGTATGTTAATTGGCTTTACTTTCCCCATGATTGACATACACTGTTCAGTAGCTCTGGATGCCTCAGGATCATTGTCACATTCATGGGCTTTTCTATGAACCATTTATAGGATCTCATTTCGCAACAGAAGGAACCAATTCTCCCCAGCCTAAACTTGGGCATGGAAACAATTAGTTTAGCTGCACTTTTGTATATTTCTATATCAATGTATATAAAGTTTTGTATATTTCTATATACAACTATTTCAAATATATCCTCTATTTCATATTGTATTTGACCAGGCATACAAAGCACATCAGTGTTTTTTAACCAAAGAGTTCAATTTCAGCAGAATTATAAACAACTCAGAGCAACCTGTTAACACGGGAAGAATCAGACAAGCTAAATTATTTATAACACTCTCTCTCCGCTTCATAGTTTTTCCCTACAAGTATTGCAAGAGAGAAATTTGTTTCCAGCAATTCCCCCTTCCCATGCAGACTCCTGTTTCCCTGCAGACTGATGTTTCACTGACAGCTTTCACCCCAAGCGCAGCTGGGGTGGGCATTTGGCAGGATCTCACTCCATCACCCTGGATCTCCTCAGCGCGGGCGAGAGAGCAGGATCTGCTGGCAAGGACAGCTCTCAGGATCTGCTGGCAAGGACAGCTCTCAGAGCAGGATCTGCTGGCAGATGACATTATGTTATTTCAACAATAGCACTTCGAGAGCTTTTGCTCCATCTGTCGTGGTGAATTGATACCCTCTCCCCAAGGTACCAGAAATAGAAACACTATCTACTGCCAGAGTCTCCATCATCCCTTAACTCCCTTAGCAAATACAATTATCATCTCAAAGCCAGAGTGTAGTACAGAAGTGCCTCACTTTACTTGTGTTAACTACAAAGGTCTTTGCAAATTATTTCTCCCTCCATGCAACACAGGGAGGAGGAAAGCCACAAGGATTACCAGAGAGCCGGGGATGTATAACTGGCTATCTGCCCCTGAACAGCAACCTGCTCTGGGGGCTGGAACTGCATGATCTTCTAAGTCCCTTCCAGCCCAAACCAATCCAGGAGTCTACAATTAAAGGTGCAGAGGTTCCAGGTTGTAAATTCCCTGCGGTGCATAAATTGGATTCAGAGAAGGACATTTAAAGTAAACACAGGGGAAAGGGGCTAATCAAACCCTCAGCTCCTCCAGAGCTTGCACTTCAGGCCACTTCCAAAACCTCTATTTCACAGCTTTCTGTTGCAAACGTGAACTCAGCAACTTTGTTTTCCAAGCTATCCATAGCCCATGACTGGAATGCCTTCTGCAGGATAAGCGTTTGTTTTAAGGAACCTGGAGACAAAGTTCTTGCCTATTTTTTTCCCCATTTCTAATGAACCACTGTCAAACAGTGAACAGTTTGTGAGAAGTACTGAAACAGTGATTTTTTAGCATACTGGAAAACTCTGGTTTTCAAGAGAGACTCTGAATTGAAACCTCTTCCTCCCTCTCTGTGGGGTGGAGGCTGTCTCACACCGAGTTCCCCAAGGGGTGCAGCAAACACAGGCATGCAATCATCACCAAGCACTGAGGAGTGTAGACACTGTATTTTTTCCCCATTCATTATTAGAGGACATAATTTGTAATTTGTATTTGTATTCCCTGATGAAAGCTGGGCATTCCCATGACACCTTCTGTCCAAAAGCCTGCCAGACCTTCCTTAGTGAGCTAGCTAAGCTGTCACTCTCTGTACCAAAGATGATTCGTAAGAGCACTGTTTGGGAATGGCTGCAGCCACACTCCTGTCAGAGCTGGCACTTGCTTTGTCCTGCTGCCACAGCCCCAACAAACAAATAACGATAAAAAACCCCACCATGTCCTGTCTGACTCCAGACAGGAGTCGATGTTGAACCCTCTCAGACACACACCACGTCAGAACAGCCTGGGCTGAGCTGAGAAAGCCACCACAGACACAGAGCAAATACTCTGAAAAGGCCAGATCAATGTCCCTGCAACCTTCTTTCCCCCCTCTTTTAAGGTTTGGGAGTTCAGGATGCCCAATTTCAATCCCAAGCCCACTTTAAGCTTCACAGGTCGGGATTTCCCTGGAGTTAGAGACAACTTCAGAGCAGCAAAAGAAAAACAGGTAATGTGCACACACACATATACCTCCCCCTTACTTCAGCAACAGCTCAGTCGAGTTTTATACTGACAAGTTTCCTACTGACTGGCTCCTTTCCCCACATTTTTAAAGCTAAACAATAAGAAATATTAACTGCAATTATTTTAATTCAAAATTGAAAGGCAAATGCTGATATGTGCCTTTCTCTCCCTGTTCTCAGTGGCTTGCAGGAAGGCTCTGGACAGCACCACAGTAGCAGCTCACGAATCTGAAATCTACTGCAAAACCTGTTATGGCAGAAAATACGGCCCCAAAGGGGTTGGCTTTGGACAAGGGGCTGGATGCCTCAGCACTGACACCGGAGAGCACCTGGGCCTGAACCTGCAGCAGTGAGTCAAACCCCAGCCACAGCTCCTTGTTCTGGTCCTTCTTGTCCCTTACCAGGGTGTTTTATATCTTTCATTCTGTTTCCATAACAACATCCAGGATAAGGAGCAGAGCAGACTTTCCTACACCCTTTCCTTCCATAGACACTGTAATTTACAGTTTTTAATGATGCTCAGTCCCTTTAAGCCTCCTTTACAAATTATACCCTCCTTCAATAGGTAATTATTCTGTAGAAGCAGCCTTTATATGCCACCACACATGTAAATATTCACTGCATTTGTAATCTGCCATTTGTAGCACAGTGGTAAAGTCACATTGGCCACAGAAAAAGATTTTTTCTTTTTCCTGTTAGAGGCTAAAATACAATTAACGTTTTAGAGAAATAATCACACTACCCCGTACTGCTAGCACTCCTCTCAATGGGGGCAATAACATTTCTAACATTGCTCAGTGGGGGAAATAACATTCTCCTCCCTGTGGTTCTAATACCACTTACAAACACACTGAGAATGTGTTTGAACAAAAAGAATTCTAATGGGATACCATCTTCCAAAAGCACATAATTAGCTCCGACAGCTCATTTTTATAGGATTTTCCTGCAATTCTCAAAGTTGCACATTTCTACATCAACAATGCTTCTTCCTCCCTCTGGTGGTCTACTATAAAGAAACCAATTAACCAATATGCTGTGCAGGAAATAAAAGCTTAAACAATGTATTTAACTGTAGCTCCCTGTGCCATACAAATCCATTACGGGCAGAGCTCTGCACCCAAAACTGCTGCATCCTTGGATAAAATGAGCTGTTTCAGTCCAGCTATCTGATAATTCAGAAATCGTTCTGTCAAAGGCTTTATTCACAAAGATTTAAAGCACAAAGACCAGAAATAAAATCAAAGCTACTTTACTGATGTCCTTTTGACCCCAGGCCAGGAAAGAACCCCAATTCTCTGTCCAAATGTTTCACTGCCTAATGAAACTACGGCATGCAAAACCTGAATTTTTATTTTCAGTTTGATGAGTACCAGCAGATAACCAGTTACAAAGACTAGAGACATCTTTTCCTTTTATTTTCCCTGTTGCCTCTCAATGAGAGAAAATTGGTTTTTACTTCAGTTTTCATTAAATATAATCTTTTGTGCTCATGGCTGCTGCCAGCTCCATGTATTTAGCCCAGAACAGGCAATATCAGAGCTTCCAGTACAGCTTCTCACTCATACAACACAGAATTCAATAGAATACTTCAATTTTCTTCTTTTTTTGTCCCCTTTTGCATGTCAGAGATGAGCAATTTGGTATCTTTTATGCCTTACTAAAAAAATAATTAAATCCTTTTTCTAAAGAAGATAACATTTTCAAGCAGCTTTAAAAACTTCTGTTTTAGGGGGTCACCAAAGCCTGCTCGCCCCTCAACACCAACTAATGCTTCAAAGTTTGCCAAAAAGATGGTGGATGTGGATAAATGTCCCCGTTGTGGCAAATCAGTGTATGCTGCAGAAAAGATCATGGGAGGAGGAAAAGTAAGTAGTGACTTCAGCACTAGGAAAAAAACCCACCAATTTATAATGGTGAGAAACTATAGCTAAAGGTCCTCGATAATTTAGATTTTCGTTCATAAAGAAAACACGAGGATGAATTTGCAAATTGCTACAACAGGTTTAAAATCTTGTACTTTTTGTAAATATTTTTCAACTTTTTGCTCCTTATTGATGTCTGAGAACCAAGCACAGATTACTGTACAAGCTGGCTCTTCCTCTATGTCTGGGTGTATCTATCAACATTTATGTGTAGTGGCAATTGAAGATACCTTAGACAGCATAACTGAAAAAAGTCTAACCCAGAATGACTAAAAATGGAAGCCACAAGATCTACAAATAAATGTTAACCCTTGCACACCACACAAAGCAGTATTTGTTTCTTGCACTGTCTGTGCCGCACAATGAATTGTCTCCCTCGCTCAGCCTTGGCACAAGAGCTGCTTCCGCTGCGCCATTTGTGGGAAGAGTTTGGAGTCCACGAACGTCACAGACAAGGATGGAGAGCTCTACTGCAAAGGTGAGAGCTGCAGGAGCTGAACTGGCTGCAGAGTCAATCTAGAGTTAGTCTCCTTAGACCTGGGATTGCCAGTGTGATTTACCTTGCTGTACACTAACACCCCCAGGAAATTTCATTTTTGTCCTTTTTAAACAACCTTCTGAAAGCAAAGAGCTGTGGTGATGTTGCAGCTTCTACTATTAACATTTAAATTTTAAATGGGACAACCTCTCAAACCTGTCAGACCTTCTAACAGAGCATTGGCCATATCTGCTGGGCAGGCTCTTGTACCTACACAGTCTTACATGCTAAAATAAAAAATCCATAAAGATTCAGATCTTTCGTCCTCCAAATCAGAATTCTTGCCAGTAAAGTTGCAAAGATATTTCCACTGCATTGGTAGCACAGAAGATGACACAAAAATAGTAAATTACACATCTAGGTGTTCTTCTCAGACTCACAAAGTTCACAGAATTCAGTTGACTCCTAGGAATAGCTTTAGGGGAAAAAAAAGTACATGAAGCTTTTATATACAAAGCTAAACCTTATGGAGAAGCCTAAAGAAGAACACTGGAGTTCTGTGACTTTGGGTACACTCTGTTAACCACAAGTGGATCAAATTGGCATATTTGGAGAAATATGCTCACCATCACCACTTAGAGTTGTGATAAACTATGCACACATTAACCAATAAAGAGTTCAAATGGAATTACTTAAATGCCCATCAATAGTTTCTGGATTATGCTCTAGTTCTTAAAAATCTCTGGCTTACTTTGTATTACTCACGACATCAAGTCTTACTGAGCATTTTCAGACAGGAAAGCAGCTTTAATGAAACCATTACCTAGATCTGAAAAAGTAGATAATTTCTTAACTTGGAGTCACAAGATGCAACTTCTGTGTACTTCAAATATGTAATACCAGCTTCACTATTAAGACCTGGATAAACTTATGGGAAATACACTATTTCAGATTTCCTTCCTTTTTATCAACTTAAATTTGGTAATTTAAAAACTAAAACCAAAAGATATTCACCTCTGAGAGCCTTTAGAGTACCATTTACCTCCCACTTCTTCTTTTGCAGTTTGCTATGCAAAAAACTTTGGTCCCAAAGGAATTGGGTTTGGTGGCCTCACCCAAGTGGAAAAGAAAGAGTGTGAATGAGAAGAAATGGATGCAACAGACACAAACTGCTGTTGATGACACCAAGTGACAGCTGTCAAGTAAAACATTAAACAACACTTATTGCTAACTACCTAGGGCATTTGATTAACATTTTCCTCCTTGCAGGAAAAAAGAATGAGTTGTATCTTAAGAAATTCTTAGATTAGATTAAAAAGGTACAAAGATAACAACTAGACTCATGTTTGTGTTTAGTATATAAAGACAAGGAACCTCATGGAACAGTGCTGCTTCTTAAACTAGTACTTGTTACATGTTGGACTGGAATTTTAGACTCATAGTGCCCCATTATGACAGGGAGCCCTTCTGGAGCAAAGGCCCAGGTGTTCCCAGTTAGATTGCATTTTCCTTCTTTCACAATGTTAACCTGTCTGTACTTCCACTAGTCTCCTAGCTGAGTTTTGACTATGCTGGCAACTGTGTTAGAACAACTAGATGTAATTTGCTTTGAGACAATTAAAAAGGATTTGAAGTTCTCTTTCCCTGAGGGAGGTGTTTCTAAAAAAACCCAACATTTTCTCAGGATATAGTGGTGTAAGTTTTGTCTGTTTTCAAGCTACAATAAAGTACCTACTGCTTCACATTATTTTTATTTGTATTTGCTTGTGCTTACACATTCTACAATGCTTCAGATAAATGGATTTCACCAAGATGAATGAAACTCCTCACAAGAACTGCATTTCACTACAGTACTTACAGTCTATTCTAGATGGTATCTGGCTTTAATTTCCTGATCTTGAACTCTTTTCCTGCTGGTTTTCATTGTTACCTACTTTGACTTACATTCATATCACACTGTATAGCTGGCCCCTCCTTTTCTTGGGAACGTGGCTGACATCAGCTATTACAGATGCAGTGGGGAACACTTCTCTTTTTATGTGCATGGCTCTCTTCCATCATAAACTCACCCATTTTCATACCCTAACAGGGCATATAGATGTGAAAAACACAAGGCAAAGAGTCAGGCTCCTTCTTACGGTTTTGTGCCCATCCACTCTTCAATACCTCAGTGGCCACATATCCCTTGAGTCTATTTCAATCTGCAAAAATACACTCACAAGTATGAAAGCTCTATTTTATTACATGTAAACTCTTCAAATACAAAGACATAATAGAGATTTTCACAGCATAAGCAATAAAATTACAATATAATTGTAATATTAAGTTTTTAAACATGAACGTTCACCGTAATTCTCAAATTTAATTGTCTTTTGTTACCAGAAAAGTAAAGCAAATGTTACCAACACAAATTTTGAAATTCTGCCCCAAAAATTTACCTTTAAAAATATATATATTTGTGTCATCTCTTCACATAAAATCTTAAATAGCTTCAGCTCCAACTATATATACACAGACACACAGTGACTGTTCCATCTACAAATCTGCTGTATCTTATGTAAGTTTAATATATGAAACAAGAAAATTAAAAACAAGCAGCTTCAGAAGAATTTGTAGAAATTAACGAAATATCTAGTTTTATTTAGCTTTCAGCTCAATTTTTTTAGAAATTAAGCAAAATCTTACACAGAATGAACATTTTTCTCTTTTGCCGGATGAAAAAGTTTGTATTGCTGGGTCCAGTCAATTAAGTTGGGTTTGAACATACCAAAGCAACTGCACTGAAAAAAGTCTGCAAGATTCNTGAACTCAAATATGCCCCATGGTTAGTAAGATCCCATCTGTCAGTACACCTGAGGAAACAGGGAAACCTTGGTAGTGATTTCTCTATTAATAGAGCTACATACTGCAGAAGTCAGAAAGAGAACTAAGGTATGAACTAGTCCCTTTCTGATCCTACACAACAGACACAGAGAATGATGAACAAATTTTTGGACAGCACTCCCTCACTCCAAGAACAGTGGTTTTGCACTTATGAGGCAGTGAAGCAGATCAGTATTGAAGAGATAACATGTTTAAAACACTCTGTTCATTAACACCCACTTGTAGGGAGTCCTCCTGAGTGAAACAGGATGCTTAGAGGATTTTCTCTGTACCACGAGATTCATTCTTTCATGCGAGGTCAACCCCAGGAACACAATCTGATTGGAAAAGAAACATAAGTAATGGTTACAACATGAATGTCACAAATTAAAATCCTAGTGAGCAAAAGATAAGAAAGGAGATGGGGGAAGAGCCTGGATATATCTAACAAATAAGTAACCACTGCTACAACTGATGACTGCACAGTATGTTTTCAAATATCACTTGGGCTAAAAGGACCTGGCAAGAACCAGCTCCCAGAGAAGGCAAGCCTAATTGGGATGTCTGTGAAGACTCTACTCTTCACAGATGTCTGCACAAGTGTAAGATCTATCACAGTTAAGCACCAATCTCCTCAGATGTTTGTCTACATTCTACCACACAAAACGGCAGAAAAGACACCTTGATCCACAATGACACTAAATGCCATAAAGCAGTACATTTTCACATCACTGTGTATGAAACACAGTAGTTAAACTCTGCTAAGTAGTTAATCCTCCCTATCTTTTTCCAGCATGATATCCCACTGTTTTGGACATGGCAAAAATCTAGCAGTACACATCTAAGATTGTGAAGCTTTTTGTTTTTCAGGTTTTTTTCCTGAACAAGATGTAAAACAAGCCCTTAGCTCAGTGTGCTTAACACATATTTCAAAGACACCTGTTTCCTAAGAGCTGCTAAACAAGCTTTCACAGATGTTTTAAGACAGCTCTTTTCCATTTGGTTTGCATAGCCAAGCTTTTCTCTGATAAAAAATATACAAGAAATTTGACAGTTCTCAACAAGATAAAATCCAGGCCATATATTTTTACAGTAGCAGTGGAATTTAATACAGTCTAATGACACATGGCTGAGC
Source organism: Spizella passerina (assembly GCA_013401375.1). Taxonomy (NCBI): domain Eukaryota; kingdom Metazoa; phylum Chordata; class Aves; order Passeriformes; family Passerellidae; genus Spizella; species Spizella passerina. Next base: position 124,001 of record WBNQ01014762.1, read on the forward strand.
TCTGCCACAGAATTT
>WBNQ01014763.1:711-20097 GCA_013401375.1 Spizella passerina
ATGGACAGATGTTCTCATCAAGAAGAAAATTAGAACTTGATGACAAACTCCAGGGTTTAAATGTCACTCCCCAGCACTCGGGTTCAAACAAAGATAGAAGTGGCCTTAAGAGAGCAGTGTGCAAGCTCTGCAGACTGGTAAACTCTTTTACTTAGAAAGCAGGGTTTACACACACATTTAGTGGCACTCATCATAAAGTACACATCTGAAAGTAAAGGCTTTCTTGATTTTAGTGCCCAGGGAGCTATTTTCTCATTGCTAGTGAATTGTTCGCTATTTTGGTCTATTCAGGAATTTCCCACTGTAGTAACAAGTTTCTAAAATCTTAAAAATAATAAAATAAAAAATCAGACCTACCATTAGCTCCCATAGAAGGCAATCTCCAGAGCACTGTCTGAGCAGGGTCCAAAGAGTATGACCCAAGAAACACATTTTTACCTTTTTATGGATAATGCAAACAGGCACAATTAAAACATTTATAATGCGAATGTTATTTTTCCTCTTAACTGAGGGAGAGAATATCCAACCAAGAAAAGCACTCAGTGAAGTGAGGCACTGATTGTCTGGGTGCCTTTCTGAAGGTACACTTCAGTTCAAGTCAAGTCATTAGGCTCAGCAGAGAGGAAGCGGATGAAATCCAATCGAATGCATTACAGAGGTCAGACTAAATGAGCTAATGGTCCCTTCTGGTCTTAAAAAATCTATTAATCTAATTTAATTCTCTGTTCTACTCCTCATACCAGAGTCAATTTGAACTCATTTATATGAAAAAAACACATTACAGCAGCCTTACACAACACTGTGTTCTGACCACGCAGTTTTAGGCTACCCAAAAGCTTCATTTACTCCCCACTGAGCTCAAGAGGAGGTTTGAATTATCCATAAAGAGAACTTAAATCTACAAGCAAGGCACCACCCACAGGCACCTCTCCCAACAGAATGTTGGATGAATGTTCACCTTAAACTGCACAAATCAACCAGAAACTTGCCAGAGCACTCTCCACCTTGGCTTGGTTTTTTGGGTGATGGCATCCTTCACTCAGCCTGATACTTGCCACAGAGAAGAGCACAACGCTTTCATCAAGAAAATCTGTTCCAGTCATTCCAAGGATATTTCTCGTGAATAACTTCTAACACACTCAATATTGCATCAAGAAAATACTTGGCAGTTACTGTCCAGTGAGAAAAGCAAGCACTTATGAGGAGAAGGCCAGAAATATTCACTGCTGTTAATGCTACCAAGGTGCTCAATATGCNCTTGGATAGAGGGAATAATTTAACACAGAGGAGCAGCTGAAGGCCAGAACATGGGGGCTCACAAAAGCTTTTCTTCACATGGTAGGTTGGAAGGATCTTAGGAGTGGGATAGGGACTTCATCTCTGCTGGCATGTCTATACTTGATGTTACCTTTACTTTTTCTCTCTGCCTGCAGCTTAGACAGCCCTTTCCCTGTCTCTGTCCCAGTCACCAACAGATGAAAAAGAACTGCAGAGCTGCCTAACGCCTCATCTCTCCAGTGGTTGCGTTAATTTATTCCAGCTATTTGAGGGAAGCATGAATGGCACCCCAGTAAGCCAGCTCAAACTGGTATAAAGCAGCTGATTTTCCCATCTTCTGTCATGACCAGTGTATAACTTCTATACTTTTTAGCTCTGATGTTTCTTTGGGTTTTTTTCCCCCTCCCTTTTGAGTCTCAAGCAGGTGGTACTTTGTGAAAACAGACCCGAGGAGCTGCATAACATAAACCAGCCGGTTTGCCTCTTCAGTGCCAGTCTCTTCCAACTGAATCCTGTATTTCAGTGAAACTTCCCTTAAGTCCTGTTTCCTCTCAGCACATTTTAATCAAGCAAAAATCCTATTTACAGTGAAGAAATCCTGTTACAGCGAACAATCATGACATTGTTTTCTTGGACACATCTTGTTCACCCAAGCCTTTATTGCCTCCTTTGCCCTCCAATCATGAGCACACACTTAAAAAGTAACCTTTTCAACATTAAAATGTAAGGCAGATACTGCAACTTAAATTCATACAAATATTTACCATTTGTTCCAGCTTACAATTTATATATTCTTTTTGGATGCTTCAGACACAAATAAGAATGTCAAAGGGCCTCTCACTGGCAAAATGCAATTCCTTCCAGAGCAAACAGAAATCCATTGCAGACTCACTCCTGAAGCCTCTAGCCCAAACTCCCACCAGCTTCAGAGAATTTATCTGAATAAAAGCTGAGCTGAAAGTCTTCTGGGATTTTGTCCCAGAAAGTTTTTCATTATATCAACCTTTACTTTTGCACACCTGGTATACTCCCCTGAAAGAAATCAGCACTTCTTGACTTTTTCACAACTCAACTCTCTTGCTTTAGCGTAGTTACTAACAACAAAATCTACTTTGAGACGGAGTGCTCTGAAGTGCTTACTACTTTTTTCTTTCCTTAATCTGTGTTCCCCTTTCAGGGGCATTTCACAGCCCTTCATGGCTGGTCCCATTTCTCCCTGAACATGGAGGTCTTCAAACTAGCTACCAAGATTCTTTTTGCTTCTTCAGCCTAAATTCCCTTCCTATCATTAATTGATCCAATCCAACCCTACCATAAGAGTTCAGCTGGATTTATGAGGATAACGCTGACCCTTCCATAGCTCCTACATGCCTTGGGGTACTTCTTATCAGCACTGATATACCTCTGGAAAGCTGACTTGCTGCTGGATCTGAAGGATGGGGACCTGCCAAGGACAGCACCACAACTGCCTGAAGTCAAGGGAAGGCTCTTTAAAGCCTCCCCTTAAAGGTTCAGTAATTTTGTAGCTGATTCCTGAAGAGCTTCTTGCTCTTCTTTAACATGAGTATGAAGGCAGAAAGAAGGGCATCCAATGCCTCCCCTAATCGCCTTGACTCCAAAGCAGAATATGGCAGGGCATCCATAACTGCTCTCCCAGTTAAAAAAAAATAAAGAAAAAATAAAGAAAACCTGGCATAGCAGCACTGCAGAGTGGTGCTGGTGGCATTGAAGAAGTTAATTAGCAACACTGAACTAGACTTTAGGAGATGAGTCTTAATAAGTGTTGCTAAAAATACTGCACTAGTCATTTCCAGAACAAACACAATCAGTGGCAGACAAGGGAGGAGAGCAATCCAGACCTGTGAGCTACCGTGCTGGAGGTATTTTCAGTGGGGAAATAGGAATAAAGGCTGCTCATTTCAAAAACACAGTCGCAAAAAACCAAATCCAGGATAACCATGTCCCAGGCCACACCAGAACTGCAAGGAGCAGAAGGTGTTTGCATCACACAGGGTGTCAAGGTGCACAAATATAACCTGCATGGAGAGGGTAATGCCTTGAGAAAAAGCCTGGCACATTATAATCTTGGTTTGGGCTGGAGGAAAAGAGCTAGCAGAGGCAACAGCTCAAAAATGGAACATTCAGGAGCCTCTTCTTGGGCTAAAGCCCCAATCCCATGCAGATCCCCATCACTACACACAAGCCAGCTAAATCTGCTGGCCAAGGGATAAATGATGGACTAATCACTAAAATCATGTTTAAAAACTCAACACTGAAAGGCTGTCTCTAGTACACAATGCAGTCCCTTTCTCCTGCAAAAAGCAGCCTTGGACATTTGCTATGTGTCACCTCTTGCTCCCTGCTGCTGGCAAACAGCTCTAACCCAAAGTGCTGGCACATTCACAGCTGGGTTTGGTGCTAAGTGGACTGATAAGCCATGGTTGATGTCAGCATGACTCAGTGGCCTCGAACTCAATGAAATAACAATTAATCACTATTGAGGCCGATTCCTCACGTTGAGAAGCTCTTGCAGAAGAGGAAAAGCCACCATCCTTCACTGGGAGTTAATGCTTTTTTTCCTATGCAATCACTCCCCTATCTGCATCCCATGCTTGCTGCCAGAAACAGCTGTCTCAGCTTTTCAGACACGCTCTTGGCAAGGTCCTTTCCCCCTCACGGTGTTTGACAGGATTATGAAGTGCCAAAGCCTCAGGCCTCCTTTTGTTTTGAAGCTTGAAAGTGAAGCTTTAGCTTAATCATTTTGTCTCTTCCTGCCCTTCCCCTACCTTCAACCACCCTGGCTGCCCACCAGCCCAGTCCCCAAGCACTCCCATGGGAACAGGACCCCAGCCCATGGATATGGGCCATGGCATCAACTGACCTCCTAGGAGGATACTGCAGTACCCCAGATTAGCTCATGGATGGGTTAGTCTGCTGCTCCATTTTCTCAGGGTGGTTTAAATAGGTGACTCAGAGCAGGGGCAGTAAATTGAGGAAGAGGAAGGCAGCTCCTCTTAGACTCTGCTAAAGTTATCTGCGGTTCTATGGTAGTTTTATTTATGAAAAAGGAACAACCACATATTTGTTCGCACTGAAGAGACACTGAAGTTCATCCCACTGTACTAACCAAACAGTATTAATATTTATGACATGCTCTGCAAAGGGAGAATTTTGAAGCTGAGGAATATTGCACTTTTAAAGGTTTTTTTTTTTTTTGTGAAAAGGTAGACAAAAGAGCTCAAACTCCAGCTTTCCAGACAGAAAGCAGAAATCTTTAATTTCAGAAGTCTAGTGCGGTATGATGCTTTCTCATTTTCCACTCAAACACTGCTTTACAAAAAGGGCAAATTTAAAACAGGATAAAAATTAGGAGACAGACCAGGCCTCAAAATGGAGTATGAATGCAATACTATCCTCCTGTCCCTTTGAGCTTAAGGTACTGTCTGCCCAATAAATGTAGGCTGAAAGACCTGTTTTGTTGTAAAAGATGTTCTGCTTTTTTCACCTCCAAACTCAGACATCCCTTTTTGCCCGAGACAGCAACAAGGGACTGAAATATTCATTGCCTAAATGGAACATGACTATGTGGGCAGATATTGGTGGGTAAAATCAGGGCTGCAGTCACACTACACGTTTAGCAGAAGCTCCTGAAAGCAAGAGCTTATCTCTCTGAAAGCCTCCAGCAACACTGTGCAACCAGCAGCTGTCACTGTAAGCAACGAGCAGGAACACGAGTGAGAGAGGCAGGGATGCTCCTACATGGGAGGAAAGCAACTGGAAAGTAAAAACACAGGAGAAGCAGCAATTAAACACTCAGCAGCTTCCTAAAAAATGCCTTTTGTCCACCAGGAGAGCTGCTCATCAGAAGGGCTCAGCCGGCCTTTTAAAATGCAGCCCGGATTCAGCTTCAGAGATCGCAAACGTGGCTTATCACAAGGGGTTCTGGAAGCGACAGCAGCTCATATCCTGTGCACAAGGGGGATTTAAGATCCTGCGGCCCTTTTGGTGCATCCCTGCACAAGGAAGCTGGGCGTCGGAGGCGAGCAGCGCAGGAAGCAGCTCCCAGCCACGTGTGAGCACATGGCAGCCTTGAAATGTTCAAGCTCCTCTGCCCACTGCCCACACTACTCAGCTGTCAAAGGAAAGGCCTCAGATTTATGATGTGAAAATTACATTTTAACGAGGTGTCATATGTGTTTAAAGTCCTTATTCATCACCATGCTGCCACATCTTTTACCCAAGACACAAATGCACTTAATTAGCATATTATAAGGACAGACTGTTCACCTTATCTGCATTGTGAAACTGCTTCAGGAAGAAAAAGCACAGAACAACCCAAACATTCTGACTGAATAAAATACTTGCAATCACACGTCAAGAGAGCATCCCACAATACTTGACAAAATGTGGAAGATAAAAGTTTGACATGAACCCTCTAGGATTCTTAAAATATCAGAGATATCCATGTAATTTCTGTATCACATTAGACTACCAGAATGGCAGTCCACAGTGTCAATATGAAATGTGCAGAAGACACTTAAGCACATTTAGGCTTTATTCGAAGTCCTACAGATCATATCAGCATCTTCCTTATGTACTGGGCATATTTATTTATTAATTTCACATGTCCATGGAACAGCCCATATGGTAATACTTGGGTTTCCTGGACAAAATTTAAAATATCTTCTCAAAAATAGATGGTCTGTGTGTCCCATGTCACTAGGAATGGCTGCTGGGACATCCAAGGCCAAAATATGCACAAAGGGATCTTTAACTTGGTTCAAGTTCTTCCCTAGACTTCTCTACTATGGGGCATGCTCCAGTCCCCACCTAAGCATCCAAATGCTCAGCCAGCATATCCTGAGCCCTGGCAAGAGCTGCCAGCACTTGGGCACCTAATGAATTTAAAAGACAGAACCTGTGGTCTCTGTGATGCCCAGGAACCCCTGGCTGGTGCCCAGGCAAGAGCGGTGCCTGCTCAGGGAGGGGCTGAGGCACAGAACCAGAGATGTGGGCCTGCATGCAGCACAGCGCTGGGAAGCAGGATGGGAGCACTTCACCTTTTTGGAGAGGAAGGCTTGTGGATATTTTCTTGAGTTTATTTGCACAGAATGTATCATAAGTGAGTGATAATTAAAACAGGTAACTCTGGTGAATGTCAACTGATTAGGTTGCAGAAAATTTTCATCCTGTCACTACAGCCTTCTGTTTCCCTCTCTGCATATGTCTAGTAGGACTCATTAAAAAAATAACCTGAATACTGTTCTGGGTTTAACTTCTTGAAGAATGAGAAGAGATGCAGAGCTATCCTTACTAACACTTCACATTCACAAACTCAATAGAAGCTACAAAGAAATAACCCAAAACCTCAGGAGCATTTATGAAGAAGCATCCTCCAAAAAGCTCATTTTGAGGCCAAACAGCTCAAAGAAAATACACTTCAAAGGCTTTTGGTATCTTCAAGTTCACTTCTTGAGGGCAGACATTAATGATAGGTTTCTTGGGACTTGCAGGCACTGAAGACTGTTTGCTTTCAAAACCACTTTTGGGATAAATGAAAACCACCCCAGACAAAAGGGTAAAAAAAAAAAAGAGTGGGGTAAAACCTTAAAATGCAGCTTTTCTCATTTCTGAGAAAAACGAATAGTTGAGTTTAATTCCATCAAGAGCCTTGAATTTCTTCAAGATCAGCTAAACTCAGCTTTTAGAACTTCAAAATATTTTGTTTTCTCCGGTAACTTCAACTGCTGCAGAAGTTGAGCACAGAACTCCAGGATTTGACATTCACTCTCCCCAAGGAGTAAAAACCCATTTTTTTAAATAGTGAGAGAGGCTCTGCAACAGTGAAGGTCTCAAGTACGTTCCAAACCTACACGCACAGATCTTTAATTAAAAATCACAGAAAATGCTTAGACACTGTGAACAGCAAGAGGATGCGAGCCCTGCCTTACCTATAAATGAAGCAACTCCTGCCAACTCCCAGTCAGAACAGTTTGGAAAAAGACTGAAAATGCTTGATTCTAGGTGAACTGCAGTCCCCAAAACCTGTATTTTATTTCAGATATTCCTGAAATATATGATGCAAGTGATTTCCAATAGGCTACTGGCTATTTAAGTAGTTAAGTATTTCACTTTTCTTGTTATGATCAATTTTTGGTTTTAAGAGCTCTTCTAAAACTTCACCCTTAATTGTTTTTTAACAACCCATATGTTCAACCCATCAATTTTACAATCCTTCTTTTATTTTCTAATTAAGTTGATATTGTTTACAAATTTTGCTACTCAAATTGTAACACCATGGAAAAATGCCTGCATTGAACATGGCTCTAATACAAAGAAACACTGGTGATTTTTGAAGAGACACATACCCACAGTCCACTCCATTAAAAAAAATCTAAAAAAAAACCCAAACAAAAATATCCTGATTCTTCACTGCTTTCCCAGCGTTGTATCAGCTTCAGTTCTTGCTCTTTGGGTTTATACCAACCAGATATTTAGTGTTACATGTAAAGCAATGCAACATTAAATTTGGTGTTCACCCAAAAATGAGTAGCACTGAACTTGGAAGAGAAAGCACCATGCAGACCTGGTCTCCTTGCTCCTCTCTGCAAAAAAGCTTGATGTCAAGCAACTATTTGCTCACCTGTCCAACTCAAAATCAGTGCTTCTGTCTCACTGATTCATCAAAAATTGTTCCCACTGATCAGGCTATGTGGGTAAGGGAGCAGTAAACTCCCTTAGTGAAGTTTTTTCTCTTCTCTTTGTAATGTCTTGGCCCATTCAAGTTTTCTCATCAAAAATTCCAGCTGCTGTCAGAGCAGACCCTCTCTAAAGTCCTCTAAACTTGTAAAATAGTGAGGTAATGGGATCCTTATGCAGTTTTGCCAGAAAGGAAATCCTGATAATTCCCAGAGAAGAAAACCACAGGTAAAATTCGGTATTTTATCCATATTACAAAACTTTGTACAAAATTTGCACACAGGGAATGTCAGAGAAGGCTCACCAGATTCCCCAATACCAGATTAATTCTCTCATGCCCACCATCCAAAGCTAAGAACTGCTTCACCTTCCTATCTGAGGCACTGGGAGATTCTAAATTCTTATCCAAACCAGAGTGAGGGGCTTCAAACCAGAGCGGCACAACGATAAACCAAATCCTCACAGAAAAACCAACACCTCACACACTTTCAGCTCCCTGCCAGGTTTTCATCTACTCTCCCATTTCACCATCTTACACTGCAAAAAAAGGGAGAACAATTTCCTTTTTTTCCCTATTTTAGGTTTTTCACTGATTAAAGCTTTTTTTTTTTGTATTAAGGATGCCATTACTGACAATGGTCACCAGATGAACAAGCACCAGCAAAGAGTCTGTTATAATACCTGGAAATAATTCACCAAAAATGAGAGAAACTCTGTGAAATGGAAGGGATGCAATTGATTTCCACTCCTTGGGAATAACCAATAGCTCACAAATTGCTCTGCTTCACTCTACCACCCAGAAAGTATATGCTTGTCATTAAGTCAGGAGAAGTAGAATTATTACTTTATTTTTTACTCATGTGAGATCTTTACAGAGGTCAACATCATCGAAAATATCTCTACTCCTTAACAGTCACTTAGTTCTTGTTCATCTGCTTCTTCAAGTTTTTCTTCTCCCCTTCATTACATTTTTATAAAAAAAAATCACAATTTCACTGCCAGTTTACTACTTTTATTCCAGCCCTCCCCAGATTTTCATACCCACAATTTCTTTCAGCATCTCTTGATCCACTTTCATTTTATATTGATTACAAGCTGCACACAGGAAAAGAAAATCTCATCAACAGAAATCTTTTCACTTCTCTTTTGCAATCTAAAGCTCTGAATCCCCTCATCCACTTTCAAGTTTCTTACTTACAAAAGGAAATATTTCAGAAAAAGCCATGTTATTGGTTGAATACTTTACTGTCTAAATTATATTAATTCTGCGTTTTTCTTACTTTTCCAGCCCTTCAAAGTACACAATCAACCATAAGAAATACCTGATACTGTGACTTCATCAGTACAGTAACAATCATTTAAAACCACTGAGCAAATCCTGTTTGGAAACTCTTGCAAATCATGCAAGCTTGACCGCAGTGTGGGCTAAGTCTTGTTATTAGTAAAGTGGCAACTTTATAAATGCAAAATGATGATGGAATTCCCTTATATATAAGGGAATATACCTAAAGTAACTACCAGCATGTTTCTAACAGGGAAAAAAGGTGGAGAAGCTGGGAAACCTCTGGGGGCCCGATGATCCCCTAAGATAAAGTATAGTAAGTCACAGAAAGTCATGAAATGCTTTAAAAAAGAAACTTTATAGAAAATAAAGCAAGAATTCAGAGGATTTTGTTGATTCTCCTCCAGACTCCACACTAGTGGGTGCATGCTCACAGATTCAATTAGTCTGAGCTTCTCTAAAAAGACAAAACTCCCCCAGCTTAATGAAACAAAGTAATTTAAACTGGCAGGCAGTTTTCCTCCAGCTGTTTGCAACAACAACATCTTCTATGCTTTGTTTTGTCAAAATTCCCGCAGAAGAGAAAATGATCTGATCATGTACGAAAGAAATTCAATTCTGAATAAAAGACTGCTACCCCTGTGAACAAAAGCATGGGCATTTGGAAACTGTCTCAGGCTACTATGTGTAGATACTCCTTCATTCATTTCATTTCAACTAAGACCAAAAAAAAAAAAAAATCTGCACATATTAATGTCTTAATAACCATTTTACGTCTGTGGTGGGGCTTTATTTGCAGAAATTCAGCCAGATCAGTAAGACAGGAATGTACTTCGTTTTTCACAAAAATAAATATTAAAAAAAAAAAAAAACAGAAAGATTTTTGGTTTGCTATTAAACCCCTTACCTGCTCTGCTGTCCAGCGGGCCAAAATCCAAGGAGTATTTTACAACGTGATAGTTGTTCCATACATAGAGGAGGTTGTCCCGGGGATTATAATCCACAGCAGCAATGTACTGGTAGGAGTTTGGAAAGGGCACATCCACCATGCTATCCTTGCTTTGGTCAGTGTTATATATGTAGTCTATTTTATTCCCTGTGGCTTCATTGTCGTCATCTTCGTACACAGACTTCACCACATATAAAATCCCACAGATCATGAAGGCATTGGAAGCTGACCTCTTGTCATAGGCAGTATCCCACGTCCCTTCAATCCTTAACGTGTAAGGGTTCAACTGGCTAATGACAATTTTGCCATTATTCTGTTCTGTTGCATAGATTACCCAGAGCCCGTTCTCGTCCACGGCCAGGTCAATGTCGGACTTGCCCCCCCAGCGGTAGGGAGAGGTGTCGTGGTAGTTGGCGTTGGCGATGATCGCCTCCCCGCTCTTTATCCGGGTCCGCAGGTCGAACTTGACGATGTTCCTGGTCCGCTCCTTGTTGAAGAACAAGGCCCCGTCGTACACCACGAACCCCGTGCCGTCCACCCGGTGCGGGAGCTTGTAGGTGGTGGTCGGCCTGCCGGCGATGAAGTCGTCCTTGGAGGAGTACTCCGTCAGCGTGTCCGTCCGGTACGGCGTCCAGGGCATGTAGTAGATCTTGTCAGAGGCCTGCAGAGGGTCCTTGCACCAGGCGCCCGACTGGTGGTCAGACTCAAATAAGTGTTCGCTCTGGTAAACTCCCTTCAGCAGTCCAGGGCAAAGAAAAACTGTCGTAGGGGAAAAGAATTTGAAAGAAAAACACAAGTTAATGACAGTTCAGGCCCAAGCATCTCAACAGCTTCTAGTCCCGGAGCAGAGGACACTTGTGATGACAGGAAACCCAAGAGCAATGCCTTGGAGCTGGAGACTATTCTTCCTGCCCACCATATCTCTGGAACAAAATGTGCTCCATCAAACTGGGTTTTTTTCCCCCCCTGCTTTTTCTGTCAGCTGTGGCTTGTTTTCTTATTGCTTTTCAAATCTATTTTTACAGGTATACTTACTTGGACCACTCGTTTTTGTAAAGTCTGAAATGAATATGTGCCCCCAAAGGATTTCTGGGTTTGTGTTTCCAAATTATATTCTGCAGTGAATCTGTACCTACTAGGTGAAGGGCTAAACTCCGAGGGAATTGATCCACATATTTATTTGAACAGCCCACAGAAGAGTGGCCTAGAAATGGAAATAAGAGAAAGAAATTCCCATCCTTACAGCCCAAGTGATATTAAATATTTAAAGGATACCAATAGCAAAGCAGAGGTGAATCCCTTAGCAACTCGGAGGAGCATTTAAAGCAAAGGAAGTGTGGGGGGGAACACCCATTTGGAGTATAACTAGGAATGAGACTTTCCAAGCTGCTACAGGACACATGAAACATGCAGTCCACACAATTAAAAACGAATGACATATGGATGCTGAAAGGAAAAGACAAGGAAGAAAGGAAGAAAGGAAAGAAGGAAGGAAAGGAATAAAGTTTGCTGGAGAGGAACCCAATGTCTAGATTTTAATCAGTTAAAAAATGTCCTGTTAAACATAGTAGTAATTCAAACTTAAAAACATATACCTTCTATTGTTACATGAGAGGAGCACAGAGGAGCAGTTTGACTAACTGGGATGCTTTGCTGCTCAGACTTCGGGAGGGGGGGCTGTCTGGGGCCAGGGCACACCCAGGACCTGGGAAGAGGCTCAGCCACTGCCCGGCTGGCCTCGGCCCCACAGGAACACCACCAGCCAGGGGCCAGCCGGCTGGATGGATGGATGGGGAGGCAAGAGGAGGGATGCTGCAGAGCAAATCTGGCCCTGGCCATCCCCACCAGCACCCTCCTGGCCTGGAGGCACTGCACACCCTTTGGGGGGAGAATACTAGTTGGTTATTTGGAACGCTGATCTCCGCACAGTGACCGTGACGATGGGATGGGCGGCAGGGAGGCATGAGGAAGCATCCCACCGCGCGCTTCCGGCAGCACGGGGCTGGCAGGATGGGATCCCACATTCACACTTCCTGCTCGGAGCATAATTGATTATTTTTTGTAAATGCAGAAATTGGTAATGTTGTCTGGAGAGCAAGACAGGAGGAAAATCATATTTAATAGCCAGTATAAAATTATATAGATCCATTGGAGTCTAAGTAACCACGCAGAGTTGCTGAAAAAGGGGTGCCATTTCCAAGAGGCTTTTATGCCATAATTAGATATACTTATGCACATACATATGTATGCACACCTTCCAAATTCTTTGGGGCAGGAAAATGAGTTCTCTCAGCCTTTGAATACGAATTTAATGGAAGAAAAAAGGTGGCACCGGTTAAAAACTTTTCAGCAAACGTGAGTTATCTGGTGAAGTTGAGCAGCAGAGATACTAAATAAACTTTAACAAAAAGGTAGTGAGAATTAATGACAAAGTATTTCAACTAAAACGTTAAACTGTTAAATAACTTAGCCTATACATAAGTAATATATATATATAATTTGAAAGGTATTTAATTACCTTTTTGTTCCACTTCTATTGTAGAGAGAGAGGTAAAGAGAGAAAGGAGAAAAGAGAATAGATTAATGGTACTGCATTGGCCAGGTACTTTTCTTTACCTCTTTCATAAGAAAAGGAAGATTTATTAATTTACTTTGGTATGTGAACATTTATATATATACATATAAACCTTTCCTCTGATATATACATTGGATAATATGCAGACAAGCTGAACAAAATACAGATAAATTTTAACTTGAAAAAAATCTGGCAGAAGAAACAAAAAGCCCAACACTTGGGATGCCATGAGCCCCCTGGACTCTACCTTGTCAGCAGCAACCTTGGACTAGTTTCATAGAGCAAAATGAAATATCCATTAAGTGAAATATGATTGATACAGCTTTATGTACACAATAAAAATTCCAGGGAGAAACTTTATATAATATACATCTCCATACGTTTTGCCAAAATCCTGTAAAACAGAGATCCCTACCTAAAATAGGAGAATATTAACTTATGACGTGGAAAAAAAAAACTTAGGAGAATCAACTGAAGCATGTCCGTGGATGCTCGTAGAGTCCTGTCCTTTGTCTTGGAGAAACAGCTTTAGTAAGAGTTGGAAAAAAGCACTGGAAACATTGTAGCACTTATAAATAAGACCCCAAAGATTCATAATGTTAACAGGACAAAAATATATAAGCACTATTTTCAAAGCCCAACCCCAGAACTTACTGGATATTTTAGTGTGAGTTATTCACCGTGCATCATAATGCTGCTGAAGAGACTGGACAAAGCCCCTTTCAGGTGGAATAAATAAATAAATGAAGTGCACTAATTAATTCCTGAATACTCAGTACTAGTTTCTGTACCTAACAACCTCCTGCAAGAAAGTTTGGGGGTCCTCATCCAAAAGCCTCCTGCAGCTGTAGCACAGGCCCTGACTTCTTCCAGCTTGGTGGGGACCCGGCAGTCCACACACACCCAGCCCTGTGGTTTGCTGGCTCCATGGGGCCTCTTCCCTGAAGGGGTAAGAGAAGACAGGCCCCATGAAATAACAGAGGGAGAACTGAGAACTTGCCAGCAAACCAGGATGGCTTTGACAGCTGAGAGATCTCTGTTTGGAGAAGTGAGACAGGAATGCGAAGGTGCGCACACATGCTTTGGTTTTGTTGCCCAGAGTTCACTCTGGCCCCTTCCAGGCCGAGACACCTGCCAAGTGTCCTCTGGTGCTGGCACTGTAGAACTCTTTGCATTCAAAAGTCTCGTTCATTTGGATGGGATATTGCAGGCTTGGAGGAAGAACAATTTCAGGGCAGGGCTGCAAATGCTCTGGCTAGACAAGTGGATCTACACGTCCCTGTCCAGAGAGGCATACAGCTGGAGACAACTGCAGCTCCCACAACGAGTGTTTCCAAACTCCAACAGCCCTTTTTACCTGAGCTTTGATTCAGGCTCCTTTTACCTCATAACAGGTTAAGGTTAAAGGCAAATGTTTCCAACATGTGGCTGTCAGGGCTCTAGGGAGCAGAGACAATGCATTTGAGTGCAATCTGGTTTTGCAAGGGAAGGAGCCAGCAAGATTAAAAGGCTCCAGACACAGCAGTCGGAGAAACCCACACACCACTTGTTCTCCCCATCCCGGGCTGTGGCTGGTCACAGCTAAGTAAGGTATTCAGAAAAGCATTAAATGTCCCTGGCAAAAGCAAGAAGGCAACATGACAGATCCCCAAATGTATGGCTTCACACTGATTCCCCTGGCTGATGGTATACAGTACCTCTGGCAGCAGAGAAGGCAGTAATTTACATTTCCAAATGTGCAAAAGCTTTTGTAATGCATTCAAACAACAGCATGACATTGTAAAGCAGAGAGAGAGAAGCTTCTAGAGGAGATAATATATTTGTGACCAGCTGATCTGAGTGACCTGAAGCGTTGATTACCCTTATCCTGAATAGCTCATATGTGTTATTAACACTCAGTGCCATATCCAGGGCCTCTCTTATAATTCCAAACACGGATGGGTTTTGGTGACCTTCTGAACGGTGCTTCCATTGTATGTGTCACAAACACCTATTTTCCCTCTGCTAATTTAAGACTTAATGCTTTTGAATTTCAATAATTATTCAGCTTACATTGGGGTACCATATTTTTCAGACAGGTTCCATGAGAAGCTTGGAGGATTTAGATCGTTGAACAATATTAAAAGAAAGGGTCTAATTAGAGTCTGATTATCCCTTCAGTTACACAACATACCACTGCAAAACTGTCTTCATAAAGTACTGGTAGATTTTTTTTAATTTTTCCCAGTTACAGACAATTTTACATCTCTGTAAAATGTACTGTACATGCCTGTACCAGTCCACAGAATTTAAGTACTGATGACAGCACAGGGTGTACCTTACCTACACAAATCTACAGAAAAAAAACAGGCATACACATCTTTTATTCTTATAGTGAGGTCTTCCATTCCTGCTGTCACTGCATGGGGGGAGAACAAGGTTATTTCACCCTGATTCCCTACAGTGGTTGCCAGTGCCATTGACTTCAACAGTGCCAGGGGCCAAAAGGAAATCAAGGACCACTTGCTGTGTCTGAGGGGAGTTACTAACAAGACTTTCCACATACACTGGTTTTCTCATGATTTTTCAAATGGAAGAAAAACTAAGGACAACATACAATCATGAGCCACTACAGCCTGTCCCCAAGCAGACTCCTGCTACCCGCCCAAAGAAATCGCACAAAAGCATTAATTAGCTGTTCTTACTGTTGCTGGGTTGAGGCACTGAAAACACACTCTGGCACAATTAACACTTGAACAACATTAACTGCTCATTTTCTTACCGCCACACTGAACTGCACTCAACTATTTAAGGCACAAGCACACAGTGGCAGAGACATATAGAGAGCTGTCTCCCTGGCACTGCTTCAAACCCACACAATAGCAGCATAAAACTCCTGGAAAAAAATATGTGAGTAGGGGAATGTTAAAAGGCAATTGCAAAAGCAGTGCAAAAATGTGTGCGCTGTACTTTGCTAGTTGTTTAATTTTTCTTTTTTCAAGGCAGATGTTTAATAGTGGCATAAGTGACATCCACTCCCTGCCCCTGTCCTTCATAGATCTGATTGATTTAATATACTCAGACTAATAATTAATACACTCAGCACTAAACACATAGTTAATGACAAAAGAGAAGGACTAAAAATCCCAGGTTTTTGAGGCTGACCTTAGAAGCACAAGCTGCAGCTTCTCGGCCATGCTGAGAGTGTTTTTCATGCCAGACGTGGCTGCTGCATCTCACATCCACAACCAACTTGACCCCATGCATAGGCAGGTAAAACTGAAAAGCAATTTATGTGCTTCTCCCTAACACACAGCCCCATCTGTGGGTCCTAGGTTGAACAGGGACACTTTGTAATATCCTTGTTCAACCTAGGACCCACAGCAAAGCTGCAAATCTAACAAGGCACCCCAAAGCATGCCCATGTAGAGCCTGCTCACAGGTTAAAGTGCTCTTCTTTTTTGAAGGCATGGTTAAGTCCTGGAGTCAGAGTAAGAAAAAAAAAAAAACAAAAAAACAAAACAAAAAAAAAACCCAAAANACAGAATCAGAAAATGGTTTTGGTTGGAACGGAGCTTAGAAATCATCCAGTTCCAATCACCCAGCAAAGGGCAGGGGCACATTCAGCTGTGCCAGGTTGCTCCAAGCCTCATTAAACATGGAAATACTTAAAAAAAAAAAGGATTTCAAACCCACTCAACCCCCATATATGGTTTTCCAGAAGAAAAGCTAAGAGAGCTAGCTTGGCATTTATATGACATGCTCTGGCAACCTGAAGTTCAACATGCTGCAGAAGTACCCATCTCTGCTTCTTTTTCTTCTCCCCACACATAATTAAAGTGACAAAAGAGACCACACAGCCAAGTTCAGCGCTCACTCTGTGCAGCACAGACACAAAACAAAGTACATGGCACCACTTCTCTCATCCACCCACTCCTTCTAGGAAAGCCTGGAGTCCCACAGGAGTGCAGGTAGGCGGTCACCAGAGCCCAAACGCCTTGATAATGGGAACACAGCCACATCCTCTGCAGCAAGCTCCACCAGCACAAAGTCAGATGATATTCTGTCTCTAGGCAAAGGAAATCAAACAGCAATACAATACAATGGTCTTTGGGTTCACTGCCTCCAATGCAACTATCCTCCCTAGAGAAGACACAAGGAGCAGCCTTTGGCCACAGCCTCCACATCAAGCTTTCCCTAAGTCACAGCTAAACTCCAGTCCTGTCAGTCCCAGTGAAACACTCATCTTCTGAGCTTTCAATGTGAAAAGTTTGAACTTGCAACAGGGGGAAAACCTCTTGAGTCTTGGCTCAGGAGCAAGCAGAAAGAATGGAAGAATTAGGTTTTCTAAGACTATTTTACAAATACATACTAGTAATGCTATTTTTCCATTTTTTGCCGTCAAGTCTTCCTTTACTTTGATTTTTCTTTTTTTCCTCAACATGACGGGTTTTCTAGAACACATTTAAATGGAGAACAGACCCCATTAACATTACTGGAATTTTCAGTCCAAGAGCAACCTGACACTTGAATGTAAAGCACTCAGACTTTCATTCTCCAGCCAGAGGAATGAAAAAATTATTGTTATCAAGTATATCACCATGAATTATCTTCCCTGTGGCTGACAATTTCTCTTATGAAAGAACATTCAACCTCAAGCCTCTCCAATGGAGTTCTCCACCAGACAAAAATTATTCTACAACCTAAGCTTTAAAGCTTGCTTAGGTTTAAACTATTACAGTGTTGGGAGAAACTTAGTTTGTAACATTATTTTAAGGTCTCAGTAAACAGAGTACTTCCTTCTTCTTAGCTGTATGTGCATATTAGACTCCCTCCTGTAAAGCTGGGGGGAAAAATGGATTTATTGCACAGGAGACATGCCTGCATTTTACAGCAAATGAAGAGTTAATCCTTGATTTAATAAAAGGGAGGAATAATCTCACTTGCTTAACTTCCAGATTACATTTTTCATATAATATGCAAGCACCAGTAAACAAAGGTGCTCTATGAGTACTTTGAGCTACAATGGCTTCATGTAACACATTCCTGAAATTATCACCTCCTAATTAATTCTGCTGTGAAGTATAGAGATTGGAAATGTCAATAATCTATGCTTTCATGAACCACAACCTAAATTAGATCCTTAAATATGGTATCTATAGATCTGCAGAAATCAAAGCTGTCATTTCTCATAAGTGGATTTTTTTTCCTCCTTAGATTTCCATTCATCTGATAAATTTGTGAAACCTTTCAAACCATTAATTTGGGCTTCCTTAAAATGTCAGTGCTTTCAGTCTGCTTTTTAATACATAATAACTAAGTTTAATAGATGTTCACTAAAATAAAACTAAGGATTATTAATGTTAAAACACCTGTCAGTGTAACTTAAAGTCATCAGGACCCAGGAAACCACTAATATACATTAAGTCTTGTCCACTAGAGGTTTCTGTGAGATGAAAAAAGTTATGGCTTCCTACAAAATTGCCTTGTGTATTATAGATCACACTTCAGGCTGTTTTGGGAGAAAGCCATCATTTTGTTAAGACATTCACATAATGGATGACAGGCATCAGAGGCTCAAGCTCTCACATGGACTCTCCCACAAAATCCAAGTAATAACAAATGCTTTTCCATGGCACTTGTCCCCTTGAGGCAAATTTTCTACAAGCTTTAATGTTATTACCTCATTCCCTAATTTTAGTTACAAAAGCACACAAAAAAATTATGCCTTTAAGTATTTTGTAAAGGGAGAACCAAAATTGTCTCCAGCAGAAGGCAAATGAAACTCAGGGAATTCTGAGTTTTGGGATTAAACAGATCCATGCTGTGTGCCTGGCCCGGCAAGAGGAGCAAACAGCAAGCTGGTTCTCAATGATTTTGCAAACATTTGGATTTCCTGAAATTCTGTGAATAATTTCTATTCTTTCTTTGCCTCTCTCCTCTCATTATTATTCCAGGTGGCAGTCACAGTGACTGGCTTCTCTGAAGAAGCAGACATTTAATCAGCTTCAGCAGATACTGAATGTGATTGTGCTGCACTTCTAAATGTATTATTCCAAGAGATAAATATTTTTTTCTCAAGTAAAGATAATTCACTTAAGATATAATGAGTCCTGAAATATACTGCACTAGAAAGAAAAGAAGCAGCAGGAATTGTTATATTCAAAGCTCATCTTCAGAAGGAATATCTGATTTTTTAATGTGTATAAATCTCTTTTGTAGATGAGATTTTATGTTTAGTGCACCATTTCAAAGATAAAGCGACCTGAAAAACAAATTCATCCCTGAATTTGGAAAACAAAAAAGTTGTTCATGCTATTCAATGTGTTTGCTGGAGCACTGGCCACCACTCACTACCCTCACAAATAGAAAAGTTGCTCTCAACTTGTTGTGCACCAGAATTTTCCTTTGAAATTCACCAATTAAAAAAGAAGCAGCAAGATGAGCCAGCACAAGAAGGGGGAAAGAAAAAGGGATACAGTACAAGCACTGTGCAAAATTCAATTAAGGCTACAGGTCATTCAGCCAAACTTTCCCTGGCAGTTGTCCTGGTATTGTTTCCAGCACAACAGCAGATGAGTGAGCCACCATTAAATTACAGCAGAATCAGCCACCTGGACATTA
>WBNQ01014763.1:20573-44090 GCA_013401375.1 Spizella passerina
AAAAAAAAAAACAACAAAACAAAAAAAAAAAGAAGTGAAAGCACACTCCAGAAAGGGAGGTAAGCACTGCAGGGCTGACCCTCTGCAGCACTCGTTCTGTGGCTCCTGCTGCCAGTGAAGAGCCTGATGCTGAGCACCCATCAGCCTTTTGCAGCCAAGGACAAACGAGATGCAGAGATGCAGTCTGCCCAACAGAGACATGAATTAGACCTCATCCAGGCTCTAAGCTTCTTTATAAAATGGGAGAGAGGCATATGCATCTGTGCATTACTTACAGCACCAAAAAAAGATAGCTAAGCTTTTCCACAGAACACCCATTTAATAGTACCCTTCTGAAAAAGGTCTGGGGGCAAACTGAGTATCAAGATGCTGCTCCCCTCCATCAAGAAAGGCTTCTGTGCACATAGAGGCGGACCAAGAGGTGCTAGCAGTGGGGTTTGATGCTCCAGGGATGCTAAGTGTGGTTTGTCATGCAAGGAATGTACATCTAATTCCCAGTGCTACCATCTCAGCCCAGGAGTGCTCAGAGACAGGGTATGGAGAGATGAACTGACAGAATGGTTAAAGACCCACAACAAAACACCTGTTTGGGAAACAAATAACCTTGTCTGGTAAAATCTAACCCCAGAGAGCTTTTGTAATCAAGTTTGAGTCTAGGTCTTACTCCCTTTGCTCATTCAGCCATTGTAACTGGGTCAGATAAATAGACCTGGATAACCATCCCACTTGTTCCTCCTTTTGGGATTTCAAATGCACAGGAATATCACATGGCAAATGCAGCTAACTAGGAATAATTATTATTTGCATGGGTTTTAAAAATATATTTCTTGCCTCTTTACCTGACTTTAAAATGAAAGAAATCCTCAAGTCTCTTAAAGATTTGTCCTCATCCAGGAAAGAGCTAAATCTGGGATGTCAAAAGCTTGACAGAGCCATCAAGGCAAACATAAGATGTCTTGCCTTAAGCAATAGGTGGGAAAGGAAAAATATTTTAGGTGGGAGAGCACTGAATTAAAGCTCCGTGTCTTTTAGTCCGATCTCTCTCCAAAGAGGAATAAACTGTTTGTCACCCTGCCAGCTATGAGACTAGCTATAAAGTAATAGATTCCACAGGCCCAAATGAGGCTAATCATGATTGCCAAGGCATGTCTGAGCTGTGAGAAGTGAGCGAAATCTGATGCTCTTCAGAGAAAACATTTATTGAAAAGCTCTTTGCTCTGCAATAAGCCTTGGCAGTTCTCTCATGTCTTGGAGTATCTACCATATTTCTCATTTGATTGCAAGGCATATTGCTGACAGCAGCTGCTATGGCTGAGTTTCCTTTAATAACGCTTTGGTAGGTAAAACACCACTTCTTAGCTATTGAGAGAATGGTCAGGAAAGATTTTGTATCAATTGCCTCTGTCAATAGTACTTATTCTTAAGTGTCTCCAACTGGATACTGTAGTAAACTGCCCATCAAAATCAGAAAAGGATTTCCACAAAGACAAACAAAGTGACGTGTTTGTTTTACCCTCTACGAACTGGTGAAACACCTACAAAGTAACTGGAGAGGTGGGATTTCACTGCAACCACTTTGGAGGGCAAGTGAAGAACAGGGGAAGGAGATGTTAAGGCTTCAGACCGGTCCTTTGGAACAGATTTTACAATCTGGTGTAAATTTTAACAACATCTGCTATTTAAAAAGAGAAGATGAAGAACGGAACCAAGGCGTGCCTTCTAGAATTTTTAGGCTGAAGTAATTAACACAAGTGTGCTGTATGTGTGTGAGTGAGCACATATGTGCACATATGCAGAGGAGTGGCTTCCAACATTTTGGGATTTAAATAATTAACCCAAGCGTGTGTCACACGCACATACGCTCACATGTGCAATGCAAAGATGCTGGCACAGCTCACACTTCGAGGCACATTCCTAAAACACTCTCAGAGAAATTATTCTGACACATCCCATCAACAGACTGCTGCTAAAGCAAGTATTGCAGAAAACTGCTTGGGAGCCTTCACTTCATCTTCTCTTTTGCTTCAGCCTTCAATACTCAGAATCAACCAAAGCTCAGCTGAGAGGCAGATGTTTCAGAGGAGATCATGCGCTGATGAATTGTGAAAAGCTCCCATGCCTTTTCCCCAGCTCATGCTCCAGATGTGCTGGGGGATGGGAGGGATGGTGTGCATGCCTTTGCTGTGTAAGACAGACAGGCACAGCCACCTCCTCATGGTGACACTGAGTGTCGGGGTGACCGCCCTCAACACCCCTCTGTGCTGCGCACCAGCATCCTCCTCCTCCTCCTCACCGGCTTCCCTCCTCTCCAAGCACTCTTAATCCCTGCCCATCCTCCTGTATTTGGGGAGCTGACTGAGGAGCAGAAACGATGCCAGGAGTGCCTACAGTGCTCTGGGGACGGCTGTGACAAGCCAGCCTGCCACCAGCTGGGGCTGCCACACTCGGGCACCAGGACAGGCTGTGCTGGGGGGATTCACTGAAGGCAGCACCAGGTAAACCCATCAAGGGAGTACCCTGCGGCTAATGTGTGCTCTGAGCCCACGTGTGAACAGAAAACCCTTTCTGGGTTTCAGGATTTGGCTCCTCACTGCCTGAATATAGAAGTAAGAAGGATGACATTGTGTTTTATGCTTATTTTTAATGAATAAAGTACTGATATAAAGCAGGAACGTAGCTGGAATGAACTGTCATTTTAAAGGAATACATCTGAGACCTTTAACTTGCACAGGTATATTCAGTGAAGTAAAAATATTATTCTGCCTGGGAGAACCACAAATTACAGCAATAAAATATATGCAGTGAATATGTAGAAATTTCATACTATTTGCAATGAACTGAATATTAGGCACTGCTAAGACTGATCATTTCACAAAAAAAGAGACTCTTTCTAATTTAAAGCATAAGAATTTATGAAGGTTGAGGGAAGTCTTTTGTGTGCTTTTGCAACAGCTTAACTTCTAATGTATTACCTGTTCAAAAATTAGGATCCTTGAGGCTCTCTTGAGCTCTTGCACATTATTTACTGTGCACATGACTGGAGTGGTCAATGTGTGGGTGCCCTCCCTACTTCATAGCCAATGCAGCTATTGGCCCATGGCATCAATAGATATAAAAAAAAAGTAAAAAAAAAATCTTGCTAAATGAAAAAAAAAAAAAGTGAAATGAAACACACTCATTTTGGTATGAGATAATTCAATAAAACTGTCTACTTTGCTAAGGCTTAGTTTTTATGTAAAACAACACTTACTTATCTTGCTAGATTCAAAATGGCAAAAGAATTAAGGGTGAGGTTCAGTTTTCAGTCCAGCTTTTAGTAATCTGAAAATAGGAAACAGTGTTAAAAGGAACACTTAACAGATCTCGGGGACAGAGCCAGATGCCAAGGCTATGCCTGCTTCACATAAAAATGTCCTTTCTCTCTTGAAATCTCTTCTGGATAATTTAGATGATGCAAAGCCTCAAAAATCAAATTATCACATTGCCAGAAGTTCCCAGAGGGGCATCAATGGGGCCATGCTTATATGGTGACACAGAGGACTTGGCGCTTTCCTTTCACTGCATCCTGTTCTCTTCTGCATTCAGGAGGACTCATCCAACATGGGATCTGATGGGATTGTGCCATGGCCTGAACCCACACACAGCACAAGCACAGCTTACAGCATCTCCTGGGAGAGGAGATGCAGCTTCCCACCAAATTCCTAAATAACTTTGAGGGTGAGAGGGAAGGGCTTTTGAGAAGAGTTGGACCAAGCAGACATGCAAGAAAGGCGGGTGAAAAGGGGCTAAAATTTGAAGTGAAACAGCTTAAGGAGCATCACCATTAAGACCAGTATGGAAACACAACCTAGAGAGCATCTGTTGACACCCATCTCAACCATCAGCCACCACAGTTCACTGCTAACCTGGTCTGCTTTTTCCATGTTCACCTGCCAGACAGAGGACACCAGCAGGATAACAACCCGTGTGTTCCTGGCAGTGACAGCACAGCACAAATTCAGATCATACTCAGGCACAACCCAGCAAAGGTTTAGTCTACTGTTTGGCCTCAGCAGGCTTGTGAAAGCCTGGGATGTTGTGCATCTCCCTCACAACCTGTGGGCAAGAGCAGTGCCTTCAGTGAGGAGCTCTGTGTAGCCTACCCAATTGCCAAAAGCTTGCATGGAATCTTTCACAAATGCATACTTGTATAAAAATTTAAACAACCTTCAGTGCATTACTATGTTCTCTTAGAGCTAATGCACAAAATAGAAGAAATAAGAAGAAGGTTCTCGTGACGGCTCTACCTGGGTTGACTGAGGTAGAATACCTCATCTTTAGTTCCACAGATTTTAGTCTAAATTAGCGGAAGACCAACCCATTTTTTAAAAAGGGTTCTCTGATTTAAAGAAGCAGGTAGTCAAACAGCAGTTTCACAGAAATCATGGCCCATATCTCGGTTCAACACCAATGTTTGTGATAATATCAGATTTTGTGTGTGACCCGAGACACACAGACAGGAGGTATTACTTTGTCTGAGAGACTGTCCCTCTCTGAAAGCTCCAGGGGGAGTTGCTGGGGGCTCTTGGCTGCTGGTGCTGTCTCTTCTGGTGCCACACTCATAAAGAGAAAGGAAAAAAGATGGATGGGACAGCTCTGGTGCTGCATGTGTTGTCAAGCCATGGGGAACCGTCTGGGGAGGGCTACGGCGCTGGTCTTGTCGTGGCCAACAGGCAAGAAATGCAAGCAGGAAGCAGCCAGCTTTGCTGGCCTCTGGATCTTTTAGTAGACCTGCCACTTGAAAAATACACCTTTTACTGATGGCGTCTGGACCCCCTGTTCCATGCAAAGAGTAGGTGTCACACAGCTCCTCCCTTCAAACTCGAGCAGGTCGTATTTCCATTTTACATAAGGGAGCCAACACAAATGCCAATACCTTGAAACTCTGACAGAGCAAGGAGCAGTGGCCTGGGACAGCTAGCCAGGAGTTTAATTCACTGTCCATTGGCTTGCAGCAATTCTTAGTTCACAAATTCTCTAAAGAATATTATCACTCAAGTTTTCAGGATGACAGAAGGGGAAAAATCAGGGATTTCTGCAGTTTTTCCCAAGTCATGCCACAAAGCCAGAGGAAAACCGGATCAGGTGTTTGTGACACAATTTGTAGTGAATTAAGCAAAACCAAACTGTGTTTGACATATGCACAGCTGTGTGTGAACACAAGGACAGGAAAAATATGTTCAATGAAAAGCTAAGATGACAAGTCTGGTACATCAGAGCTCTTCAGAGATCTGCCTGTCCCACAATAAACCTCCATTTGCTAAACATGTCTCATTTCTTCCTGAAGCACAAGTGGGGCCAGAAGAAAACATCCACAGCATTAACAGCATAGGCACATTTAAATCTCTTTCTATTTTCTTTATATTTTGAGGAGGAGGACAGGGGTGCTGGTGAGAAAACTAAGAGTAAGTTAAAAAAAAAATCTTAAAAAACCAAAAAACCCACCAACCCCAAAAAACCCACTAAAACCATACACCACTACCTAAATAGGTGTTTTTAAATCATCCACAATTTCCATCCAAAGCCACATGCCCCTTTGGATCAGAACTGTAATTCGGTCTCAGAAAACTTATCTCACTGCTTACAATTCTGATCATCTCTGACTGCATCACAACCAAATATAGAGGAAAATAACAGCCAAAAGGAACAGGCTTCATTTTCCTAAAGAAAGGCATGAAACAATCACTTCATTACTTACATTCACAGGAAAAAACCTGCTAATTTAAAAACTCCATACATATTCTCAACTTGTCATGTGGATTCCCTTAAGCAAAGGCCCTGAGAAATAAAAAGCATTTTGTTCATACTTGCCTGAAGTTAGAAAACTAATGAAAAGACTATATGTACTGTAAAAAATTTCTAAAGCATTGGGGAAGAAAGCTGGCTTTTTCATGGATATTCCTGGTGTTTTGTTCCTCTTAATCCCATTTTAAACATAAGTAACACAGATGTTGCCAAACTGCATCTCTGAATGCTCCTGGTTTGCATGCTGGGATTCATAATTTAGTCAAAATGGTAGATCAACAAGCCAGTGATAATATTTCCACTGTGGGTGACACTGCCACAACGGCAAAGATACCAGATGAGGAAATGTCCTGTTCCTTTTGGTGGTATTTATCCCAGCAACATCCCAGGGCCAGAGCAGAAATAGACAGCAGTCCACTAAGTGAGCAAAGACTGTTCTCCCAATAGCTTGCAAGCTAAACAAACAACATAGTCAAGGTTAATTAAAGATTGATTAATATTTCCATTAGGGAACAGTGGCAAGAAAATATTACACACTTTGTCCAAGGAAGCTGCGGCAGAGCTGGGAAATGCTGCCAAAACTGGCTTCCTGTGCTTTTACCATAGTCCAACATCAAGTGTGAAAACCTGCAAGCATAAGGAGCAAGCACGGATGCTTTCCTCAAGGGATGATCACTGCAAATGCAGCTGTCAGCATCCTTCCAGTGTGCTGTGCGCAGCCTGGCAAGGTCACCTTGCCCAGGTCTTTTTAAGGATGGTTGGCAGAGTACAGCATGGTAGCCTCCCTTTAGACAGACAGTAATCAGGTGTAAGAGAGAATTTTTCTTTTCCTCTAGTCCCACAGGTGCAGTGTGGTGAACTCCTGTGGATCACATTTACTCAGGGGAGAGGATGCAGGCTTTGAACACTGATGTGTTGTCAATGAACTCTGAGCTACCTTCTCAGCTGTAGTGGTAGGTAGCTCAGCTACCTACTCTGAGCTACCACTCATCTGGGGGCCTGTCTGCCATCAGCAGAGTCTGCTGGAGAATGTCTGGTCACAGGGAGATGGATCTGCTCTCAGGAACTGAGGTGGTTTGTTACTTTACAGCACTGTTTTCAGGTGTAGGCTTGCAAACTGGCCAAGCCCCTCCTGGTGACAGCCTCCCCATGGATCTGACTCTATGCCTGAATTCATCAAGCAGCAGGAGGGAGTAAAGTGTGTAAGAAATGCCCCACTGTGGCCCTCAGAGGAAGCAACATCAAAAGCTGTTTATCTTCCTTTGAGAGATGTGCCTGGCCTCAGTATTTCCAAAGTTAAACTCCCAGAACAGGCTGCACTTTGGAAAGCCATCATTTTAAAACCGGTGCACAACACAGCTGCTCCTCTTTTAGGCAAGTCAGATCCCAAAAGGAGAGTCTACAGCACAGACCATGGCCTAAGGCCCCCTTGCCTTCTGGTCACACTTCAACCCTCCATGATGCTGGCAAAGGCTCAGAAGCTGCTCACCCCAGCACCCTGTGGTCAGGGCAGCTGTCTTTGCATGAACCTGCTGGTGGTGCCCATCCCACGAGCAGGGACAGCCAAGGAGGTGACAGCTTCATCTCCACCAGCATTGTTACCACCAGTGAACCTTGGTGGTCAATGAGGACTGAGGCAGCTGGGGATGGGAACAGGGATGCTGCTCAATGGGCACCAAATACAGGCAAACAGCAGGGGGTTGGATCCACAGTCCCCCTACAAATGGTCCACGGCTGTCACCATCCTCTCTGTCTCTAACAACAGAGCACCAGGGCATTTGGTGTTCTTACTGATGGCCTTTCTCTCCAATTTCTGATGTCTGTACAGCAGAAGGCTTGTAAGCTGGAAGGTAAAACAAAACTGGAAGCAGATTTACATGTACACACTTGCAGTAGAGCATCACCAGACTGGCAGATGCCATACAGGGAGAGGAAACATGCCTCATAGCCACTATCAGAGCTGCACCAGCTTGCAGTGCCTCTGAAGAAAGGCCTTACTGTTTCCTTTCCTAGCAATGCCAACAGAGGCCAAGGATCTCAAAGATGCCACCTTAAAAAACACACAGACCAGAACCACAAGAAAATGGAAAACACAACAGCAAGAGCTGGAGTTCAGGATCACTGAGAGACCACACTGGGGTGGCATTCACTGCAGGGAAGAGCAAAATGAGATGTTGAGGTGCTTAAGGAAAATAAATGCCAAGATAGACAGGCACCAGTGGGGCACAGTTATGCCCTTTGTTACATTCTCAGCTTTCCCTGAGCACGACTGCAAGGGCAGCCTAATGCAGTGAGGCGTGTGACATGCATACAATGGCTTCAGAGTCACAAGACCCTCCACTCTGAATTTTCCTACTTATAACAGCAGGAATCTACCCATTAGATTATACAAAAAGTCATGTAGTGTAAGCATGCTGTGGGGACTGAGATAAAAATTAACACCAAACTGCCTCCCCATTCTCCTTGCTGCCCCTGTTTCTCCCAAGAGACTGTGAGACTCAGTTCCTTCCAGGAAAGGGTTAAGCAGCTCTGCAAAGCACATCTTGCCTCCCCTGTTTGTATTTGGTGTGCAGAGAGGACTCCAGCTCTCAGCAGTGCAGTCCTTGGGGAGCAGCCCCAGGTGTGGCTCCACACTCCAGTTTTTGTTGCTTTCTTTGTTAACAAATCTAAAGGGGACTTTGGGTTTTGTTTGCAACATGGGCTTTACAGAGCAGGTCAGGGAAAGCTCCGGCTCACAAAGTCAAGAGTGGAAAATGGCACTGCTGCACAGTGTCATCACACCTGGGACCTGAGCGTGGAGAATGCTGAGCTTGTCGACTGTAATCGCAATTTTGCTTTGTTTTCCAACCTTTAGCCACAAAACAGCCACGCTTCACAAAAGGAAAACTGAGATGGAAAACAGAGGCCATCAGGTTAGGGCATAACTGGGCTTCCTCCTGCACCATCAGTATTCATCTAGGTCACACCCAGCCAACACAGAGTCTGCAATCGTGACCTTCTCTGGAAATTACAGCTTTCCTTCCCTGCTAAAATGTTTTATCCAGCAATGATTTTGCAGCTCCATGAAGCATTCCTGATTAGATTTTCAACACTGTTACACATGAGGTCTCTTGTACAGAACAGTATCCACACAGAAAATGTGAGGATCGCCATTCAGTAGTTTTCACTGCACATTTCAAAGGAAAATAGAAAGAGAAAAAAATCGTATTTATATATAAAAAATCATTTTGAAGTGCTTGGAAACTCTTTAAAAAAATACTTTTCCTTTTTTTACCCCCCACAAGTGCATTTAAGCAACATATGTACAAATGAAGCTTTTTTTAAGAATAAATAGTATCTCCTAGCACCACACACACTCAGTAACTATAAGCCACAATTAAAATCACCTTTAGCACCAACATAGGGCATTGCTCTGCAGTTTTAGGGCAAACAAAGAAGGAACAGAAAGTTTTCAACTAGTCCAAGATTAGAATTGGAGATGGGAAAGATGCAAACCAAAAATCAGTTCATGTCAGGTAAAGTCCTCTACTGGACATTTTGAAGACAGCAGGGGAAGACAGGAGGAAACAGATACATTATGACCAAACTAATCTAAACAGAAATAATGTGGAGTTTATTTATTACATTTTCTAAAAGTAATATTCAACAGATAGAGAAATGTAAAGTGAGATCTCCTACTAAGGGAATAGAAATGCAGTCTGGAGCACCAACATTATGCTGTAAAGCAAAGACAATGTTTCCTTCCAAAATCCAACACAAGGGACTCCGGTCATCAGCAAGAAGAAAAAAACAGGACTGATGAACAGCCCCGCAGGTCTTGCCTTTCCCTCCCTACACCTCATATTGCAACACTCTCACGCTAAGAATGAAACATCTACATGTCACTGGTCCCTGTGTCCCACAGAATTACCGTAAGTTTGTCCCTCCTTAGAATGATGTATGGCAAGTATTCCTCATTGGTGTCAATGAGTTCCATTTTTTGCAGGGAGAATTAGGATCAAGGATTAGCTCTTCTGGATAAAAAGAAAAATTGTGTTCAAGAATTCTAAATAATTACAACTGAAAATTTTCTTTTTTTTTTTTTTTCTTTAATCATCAGTTCCCTTGGCAAAGCTTACATGCCAAGCTTGCTATTTTTCTCGCTCATCTTTTTGCAATTATGCAGTTGCCTGAGCAGGCAGGAATAGTGCAAGCAGCAGGCAGTGTCCAGAGCAAAGCACCTCGAGCAGGATAAGCATCAGACAATCAGACATGGCTGCATTAATCAACTCCTGCAGACTAAGCCTTGCAGAGACATGACTGGGTTTTCAAAAACACTGAACTCCTTCTGTGTGCCCAGCCCCAAATATTCCCAGCTTTTAGATCAATTGCATGTTGCAGGGACACACCAGAGAGTGTGTGGGTTCCCAGCAACTCCTTGGTATCAATTTTTAAGTCCAGGTCAGTTAGGTTTGGGGTCTGGCAGGCCACAATGTTGGAAAAGCTCTGCCATCAGGTACTGGGCTGCTAAGAAAACTTCATCTCTGAACAAACTGATTGGGCAACTCCCTGAAAAACTAAACCAAATTTTGTTTGGATTTAAGCTAAAAATATGGCAACAAGCAGGGCTGAAATTCTGTTTTCTGCTCCATCCCCACTTCAAAAACCTGCCCAAATGGCCCAATGGGAGCATCCACTGGTCCAAAATTCAGGACCACATAATGGATTCTTTCTCAACTAGAAAGATAAGTGAGAGAAGCCAAGTTTCTCTGTGTGATGTCCACAGCATCACAGTTTGCCATGCTTTCTTAGAGCTGCCACACATCACCACAGAACTGTCTCCACTGCAGCACTGGGTGAAGAGAAACATCCGCCTGATGCTACATTTTAATTAGTTCATGAAAGAATTTATTTTTCTTTCAAATAAAGTCTTAAGTCTCTTGGTTTAGAGCAAGAGTATTTGCATTTTTCATTTATTTAAATGGAACTAACAAGGCACTAACAAAATAAAACCTAAAATCAAAGGAAAAAAACCCCAAAACCCTGCAACATTAATTTTCTCTTAGGCCCCTTCGATTCAACATTATTGTAGCACATTGTCTTTGGAGCTTTAATGCCTACACTTTTATAGACCAAACCCAATCCCTCTTATGTTGCTTGAAAGAAAACATGCAGTCAGTGAAAAGAAGGCTCTAATTGACTTATTTTGCTTTATGAAAAACTATGTCCCCAAATTCTTTATGCAGTAAATTGAATTTTCAAACTGATGTTTATCATATGTGCAATTGTTTCCACAAATGAATTTTTAAACAATGATACTGGACAGACCACGCAGGCAGAGAGCTTGCCTGATGTTTTTAAAACTAATGGCTGCAGTAAAAATGTCAGTCTGAAAAGGAAGTAACAATTTTGTCTTCCCCTGCTAATTACATAGGTTGGAAAATTGTGTTAGGACATTCATTTATGGCCAGTGTTAATCAGGAGTCATACAGCTGTAGGTCAGAGCAATTATGTGCATTTAGAAGCAAGTCCATCATTTGTGCATATGATTTTTCTTTGTTAGTTAAGAACAGTTTTGCAGTGAATATATACCGTTAGTCTCCAATAAAAGCATATTTCTTCTTATTTTTAGATCTATTACACACACACACACACAGTTCATTCGTGGAATGTCTGAAATTCAGCGCGGCAGGCTGTATTTAGAAACAGAAGTTGTTCTCAGTTTGATGCTTTCTTACTGATCGTTAACTACCACACAGCTGGCAATGAAATCAAGCCCCCAGTTGTCTTTTAAATGCAATAAACATATAACTGGGTCAAATTATTGCTGTGAATCATCTTCAGCCACTTTTGCATCATGTAATTTAATAGGCATTTGTAGAAGAGCTGACACTACCACTCTCTTCTCATTCAATATTGGAAAATTTAATTGGCTACCTATTTGACTTCAGGCAAACACTGACATAAACCAGACAAACTCTCGCCTCTTGACCCTATTGATTGACCAAAGACAAACACACCATTGCTACCACAAAAGCCATGTGAGCACTAAGTTAGGCTAATTCTGCATTCCTGAGAGGGGTCACACTTTGGGACTCTCTACTGGTATGATTAGAAAAAGATGGTTTAAAAAAAAAAGTTTTAGTTGACTGATTAATTGTAAATCCAATGCTCTGCTAGCCAGTATCCTCCTGGCATGTTCCAGGAGAGCCTCTGCTCCTGAAATGTGAGGTCACCTGCAAAGAACAGCATTGGGGTTTAAGAGGCTGAAGCTTGTAAAGCTACAGTCACAGCTGTGCAGGTATATTTATGACAGAGTAAGCGGGAATGTGAGAAATGAAGTGGAAAGAATAAAAGGGGAGATGAGAGGTGAATTTTCAATAAAAACCTCCCTGAATTCAGGCAGAGGGAAAGGATAGTGATAAATAATCTCTCTGGAGATAGCACTCATCTTGACACTACTTAATGGTATCCATACACCTAATTTCCATGGACTGTGATATCATGAGAAAGACTGCAAACCTTGAGTACCTGGGGCTGCTTCCCACACATCCTGAGTTCCAATGAGACTGTCATCCTGCTCAGATTTATGCAGCCCACAAACTGCATGGCAAAGAGAGCCAATGCCACACTAAATGCAGTAACTCAGCACTGGGCCAAAAGGACCACGGGAAGGATGATCACAAGCTGGAGTGAAGAAGGAGAAGGGTGCACCTCTTGTGCATCTTCAAGCAGCACAATTTGGGTAGCAGGAGGTGCAACTCTTGCCAAGGTGGCCCTCAGTACCTAAATCTGCCTTTACTTATCCTGAGCTCTAGAGCAAAAATAAAAAAATAAAAGAAAAACCCCTTAGGCCTTGCATAACTGTCACCACACTCCCACACAGGGCCCACGAGGCATCAAATTCTAGTTTAAAAAAGGCTGTTGCATTGGAAACTTTTTTCATACAGATCTGGGCACAACACAAGAAGTTTGTCCCACTATCAGCAAAGAGCACTGCAGAATTCCTCTAGTTTAGTCTGATAAAAGTGACATAAAGTTGATTTCTTCCCATTAAAATAAATAGCAAGAGTACTGCTTAAAAAAAAACTGTTTGGTTAACTTTAGAGTTTTGTTTTGATTTATTTATTTTCTTTGCCTGAAGAGAAGGTTGTGCAAATGCTGCACTGTTAGGGGAAAGAAGTCCAAACTTTACATAAGGGCTTTTTGCCCAGTGTCTCTTGGCATGCTTCCTTGAGTTTGCTTGAGATTGCTTTGTATGGTGAAGTATTACAGAGTAAGATAACACTGTGTTATCAAGGCAGTAAGGAAAGGCTTTGCACTAAAGAAATTCAGCCAAAATTCCTTTTCAAGGAGAGCAGAGAGTGCATTTGAATAAGCACTAAATTCAGCAGGGGAATAACTAATATGATTGGTTTTAAAGACACAGAAATGAGTATTTTGCTGTGTTATGAATGTTAAGTGAGAATTTTAAAACACCAGAGCAAGAAAACACACGCTTTCTACCCACAGTTTCAGCCAAGATGATGTAGCAATTTTATAAATCAGAAAATAAACAAATTATTGTGATTCTATTTTTGAATGGCTACTATCACAAAATCTCTGGCTCATTTGTTCTGGCAATCTGTCTAGATTCTGCATCATAAACAGCAAATGTTTTTGTAGCAAATTGTGTAAGAGCAATGAAGATTTTTAAATGGACTTCTCTCCACCAAATTAGGCACCAATCCTGCAGATGCTTACACAGTTTGTTTCCAGAGAAGGCAAAATATATATATATTTTATAGCAAAATCAGACACAAGCTGAAGGGAATATAGTTTCCAAGACTTTTGGTCCAATTTCTGAGGACTGCTACAGTTCATCTGGATTGCTCTTCAACAGCCAGGCTTTTAGCCCCAAAAGCCTATTACCTGCTGTATTTAGAGCAATTATTTCAGTTTTTAAAATACTGGCTGTTTAAAATAAGGCAATGCAATAAATGGGGATTAAAAGAAAAACTGAAGGAATAGACAGTATTTTCTGCAAAGCCAGGTGTCTGACAAAGCACTCATCAACAACATCATGATATACCTTGACCTCAGGCTACAGCCAGTTCTTTGCAGCAACATTGCACAAACTTCTTGAAACTTCAAGTAAGAAGTTTTGCAGAAATTCCCTGTCCCAAGGACCCTTGGGAAAGGCTGATGGATAGTTGTGCTGCAAACAAATATTTCACCCTTGCCCAGACAGGTGCAGCTCCCAGCAAGCTGAGAAAGAGTAGGATCCTCTTACACCGGAATTGGTGTTTGCACACAGTTTTCCATCGTGCAGTATTTCACGGTCTTCGTTTTTTGGTTATTAAAATAGGATGTTATCCAACAAGTGGAGGGGAAGACAAGGTCAGGGATTTGGTTCCCATCTCAGAAGTGGCAGCTAAAGCTGCTGAGCAGCATGTGTTTCTTGTTTGAAACGTATCACTTATTCTTAAAAACAATAATATATACCATCTGTTGCAGCCATTCATAATTGATAAGATTTGGGCCATGTTTGACTGCAAAAACCCATTTCCACATGAGTGTAGATGTTCAGATGAAAAAGTGTTGCAAAGCAATTTGTTTGAGCTCTCTTACCACACATAACACCAACAATGTTCAAGTGTCTCCAGGCACTCACATGGGGCTCTGAAAATCCCATTTATCATTTCACTGGGAAGCATCAGCATCTTCCCAAGGCAAAGATGGTTTGTCTTCAGTTGGAATGGCCATATATAGAGTCCAACTGTTCAACCACTTCAGGGCTGACCAAAAACCAGAGCACAATATTAAAAGCATTGTCCAAATGCTTCCTAAACATTGACAGGCTTGACGTATCAAACATCCTTCCAAGATGGTCAAGCACTCCCCCAGTGCTGGACCTTCTCAGTAAGGAAATGCTTCCTAATGCCAACACTAAGCTTCCGCAGGCACAGTTTGAACCATTCCAATGTGACCAACCACTGGGATCCCAGGGAGCAGAGCTCAGCACCTCCCTCTACCACATCCTTTCCTCAGGAATCTGTAGAGGGTAACGAGGCTGTCACTTGAACTCTTTTTCTACAAACTTTGACAAATCCTAAGTTCTCAGCAGCTCCTCACAGGAGCAGTCTTCCATCCCTTTCACTGCTCCTTTGGAAGCACTAGAGCACCTTAACATCCTTTTTATATTGTAGGGTCCAGAACTGCACACAAGACTCAAGGTGGAGGCTGCATCAATGGTTAGTACAGTGGAATAAGCACCTTTTTTGTTCGGCTGGTTATGCTGTGTTTGATGCACCCCAGCATGCGGACTGTCCTCTGGGCTGCCAGGGCACTCTGCTGGCTCACACTGAGCTGTTGTCAACCCTCATCCCCAGATCCCCTTCTGCAGAGCTGCCACTCCCCCACAGCAGGCAAAGAATCCNGAGATTGCTTTGTATGGTGAAGTATTACAGAGTAAGATAACACTGTGTTATCAAGGCAGTAAGGAAAGGCTTTGCACTAAAGAAATTCAGCCAAAATTCCTTTTCAAGGAGAGCAGAGAGTGCATTTGAATAAGCACTAAATTCAGCAGGGGAATAACTAATATGATTGGTTTTAAAGACACAGAAATGAGTATTTTGCTGTGTTATGAATGTTAAGTGAGAATTTTAAAACACCAGAGCAAGAAAACACACGCTTTCTACCCACAGTTTCAGCCAAGATGATGTAGCAATTTTATAAATCAGAAAATAAACAAATTATTGTGATTCTATTTTTGAATGGCTACTATCACAAAATCTCTGGCTCATTTGTTCTGGCAATCTGTCTAGATTCTGCATCATAAACAGCAAATGTTTTTGTAGCAAATTGTGTAAGAGCAATGAAGATTTTTAAATGGACTTCTCTCCACCAAATTAGGCACCAATCCTGCAGATGCTTACACAGTTTGTTTCCAGATAAGGCAAAATATATATATATTTTATAGCAAAATCAGACACAAGCTGAAGGGAATATAGTTTCCAAGACTTTTGGTCCAATTTCTGAGGATTGCTACAGTTCATCTGGATTGCTCTTCAACAGCCAGGCTTTTAGCCCCAAAAGCCTATTACCTGCTGTATTTAGAGCAATTATTTCAGTTTTTAAAATACTGGCTGTTTAAAATAAGGCAATGCAATAAATGGGGATTAAAAGAAAAACTGAAGGAATAGACAGTATTTTCTGCAAAGCCAGGTGTCTGACAAAGCACTCATCAACAACATCATGATATACCTTGACCTCAGGCTACAGCCAGTTCTTTGCAGCAACATTGCACAAACTTCTTGAAACTTCAAGTAAGAAGTTTTGCAGAAATTCCCTGTCCCAAGGACCCTTGGGAAAGGCTGATGGATAGTTGTGCTGCAAACAAATATTTCACCCTTGCCCAGACAGGTGCAGCTCCCAGCAAGCTGAGAAAGAGTAGGATCCTCTTACACCGGAATTGGTGTTTGCACACAGTTTTCCATCGTGCAGTATTTCACGGTCTTCGTTTTTTGGTTATTAAAATAGGATGTTATCCAACAAGTGGAGGGGAAGACAAGGTCAGGGATTTGGTTCCCATCTCAGAAGTGGCAGCTAAAGCTGCTGAGCAGCATGTGTTTCTTGTTTGAAACGTATCACTTATTCTTAAAAACAATAATATATACCATCTGTTGCAGCCATTCATAATTGATAAGATTTGGGCCATGTTTGACTGCAAAAACCCATTTCCACATGAGTGTAGATGTTCAGATGAAAAAGTGTTGCAAAGCAATTTGTTTGAGCTCTCTTACCACACATAACACCAACAATGTTCAAGTGTCTCCAGGCACTCACATGGGGCTCTGAAAATCCCATTTATCATTTCACTGGGAAGCATCAGCATCTTCCCAAGGCAAAGATGGTTTGTCTTCAGTTGGAATGGCCATATAGAGTCCAACTGTTCAACCACTTCAGGGCTGACCAAAAACCAGAGCACAATATTAAAAGCATTGTCCAAATGCTTCCTAAACATTGACAGGCTTGACGTATCAAACATCCTTCCAAGATGGTCAAGCACTCCCCCAGTGCTGGACCTTCTCAGTAAGGAAATGCTTCCTAATGCCAACACTAAGCTTCCGCAGGCACAGTTTGAACCATTCCAATGTGACCAACCACTGGGATCCCAGGGAGCAGAGCTCAGCACCTCCCTCTACCACATCCTTTCCTCAGGAATCTGTAGAGGGTAACGAGGCTGTCACTTGAACTCTTTTTCTACAAACTTTGACAAATCCTAAGTTCTCAGCAGCTCCTCACAGGAGCAGTCTTCCATCCCTTTCACTGCTCCTTTGGAAGCACTAGAGCACCTTAACATCCTTTTTATATTGTAGGGTCCAGAACTGCACACAAGACTCAAGGTGGAGGCTGCATCAATGGTTAGTACAGTGGAATAAGCACCTTTTTTGTTCGGCTGGTTATGCTGTGTTTGATGCACCCCAGCATGGGGACTGTCCTCTGGGCTGCCAGGGCACTCTGCTGGCTCACACTGAGCTGTTGTCAACCCTCATCCCCAGATCCCCTTCTGCAGAGCTGCCACTCCCCCACAGCAGGCAAAGAATCCCATGGCCCAAATCTTATCAATTGTTCTTGTCCCAAATTTTGTCCCATTGCCTGATGCTCCAATCTATCTGCACTCTCTCTGTAATGCCTCTCATCACTCAAGAGAGTTTAAAGCAACTCCCAGTCTGGGATCATCAGCAAAGTTGCTAATAGTGCATTCCCATCCTATATCCACTAGGTAAATGACCTTGCCATAGAAGAATACCAAATTATTTAAACAGGGATCTGCCTGTGTGAACCCAGGCTGACTGTGCCTGGCAACTGGACTGTTCTTTAAATGCCTGTCAATGGTACCCCACTATGATCTACTTCATAACTTTCCAGGAACTGGGGTTAGACTAACAGTCATTCTTATAAATTGGAATAACACTGGCTAACTTCAAGCCAGCAGGGACCTCCCCAGACTCCTAAGATACTTGGTAAATGATCAAGAGGGGTCTTGCCATAATATCTGCTAATTCCATCAGCACTCTGGGATGATTTCCACCAAGGACCATAGACTTGTCAGCATTTGGCTGATGCCGCTGGTCCTTTACAGTTTCGCAAAAGGAAAGTCACTGCTCCCACACACTTAAGGTCCTCTAGCTGAAAGGACCGGGCAGCCCAAGGCCTACCAGGATTATTAAAGAATTAGGGAACAAAAACAAAATAGCACTGAATGCCTCCACTTTTTCTTGATCTCCATTAGAGGGGTGATCACCTTAAACAAGTATCACTCTCCAGTGTTTTCTTTAGACCTTCTCTTGCTATTAAAGTACTTTTAAGTACTTTTTAAAAAGCTTTGTGTTATCTGCCACAACACAGGCTACTTTCAACTCTGATTGAGATTTGGCCTTTCCTGTCTCCTCCCTGCATGCCCAAACCGCAGCTCTCTGACCTTCCTTTTACCAAGGAAAAATGTGAATGATTGTTTTTGTATATTCTAGAACTGGTTTCAGACTTTGTTAGCCACTTAATTTCATTTCTGAGACAAGATGGCAGAATGGACCAGTCCTCTTTGAGAAAGAGACACTTTTCTTTTTCTCTGGAAATCTCTCCATATTATAATCATTGCACCACAAATTTCTCCCAAATGTGAAGGCTCAGACTCAAGCTGTTTAATAGGCAAGGCTGCACTGATTTAAGTACTGTCCAGTTTCACTCTCTGCATCCAAATTCCCTCCAACTCAACAAGAAAACTCCCAAGTGTTTCCGTGGCTCTCATCAAAGGCATGTGCTGAAAGACAACTACTATACCTCTATTAAGACTATTAAAAAAAAATAAATCAGAAAACACCGTCCAAAACTTAAGACATTATTTTAACTTAAACATAACAATTGAATCAGGTCATATTTTTGATGGATTCTATTAGAAACAGTGACTTTTTGTTTTCAAAGCACCAGCCACAGAATGTAGATTTGTCACTTTCTGGTAATTACTAATATCCTCCCCCACCAGAGTCATCTGGAACACATTTAATTATTGACTTCATTGGAAATGTACATGGCACATGCTCACTCTTCTGACTAAGTCTTTAAATGGACAAAGGCCTATTTGTTTCTCCTCTGAAACCCCAGCCTGAACACATAAAGGACCCCCCAAATTAGGCTTCTGTTAGTTGCATACACCATATATAAGATGCAAACACACAAGCTGACATCCATCAAACTAAGCACATGCCTGGCTGGGAGTGTCCCAGTGGTGCCAATGGGAAAGGCAGAGTGAAACCAGGGGTACAACTGTGCCTTGTACAAAACACCCATGTGGCAAATTTACCCCTGCTTTACAGCTTGTGCCTCTGCATCATGCCATGGTCAGCATCAGAGCTGGCTCAGGGCTGCCTGTGGGATAGGAGCATCTT
This sequence comes from Spizella passerina, assembly GCA_013401375.1. NCBI lineage: Eukaryota > Metazoa > Chordata > Aves > Passeriformes > Passerellidae > Spizella > Spizella passerina. The sequence goes on from WBNQ01014763.1 coordinate 39,767, forward strand.
TTCCCTGCTGCATTTTAGTAGCTGCTGCCTCCACACCTTCAGCTCCGTACTGATTACTGCCCGAAAGTCTTTCCTGTTTCAGGCACTGCCAAACCTGAGTGCAAATACCCAAAGCAGCAGCAGGATACAAATGTGATTATATCAAAGCAGGACTAATTTCAGCCTGTGATAAGGAAAAGACCACCAGTAGAGATACTGTGTAATTTCATACCAAAGAGAGCCACTAGCCACTCCATTCTGCTCTCCCACACGAGGCTAGACTATGAAACTCATTTATCTTACAATTTCAATGTTTTGAGCCACATCTCACTAATAAAAAAATATCTCCAACACCATCTGTATATTGTTTCCTGATTTTTCTTCTCAAAGTCAAATACTAAAGCTCATGTCTGCATTTGCTCCATGGACTTTACATTCCTTCCACTCCTTCAGTTTTGCTGCAGAAACGTGGAACATCTTTTAGGGCTGCATTCAGAATAGCACTTAAATGCACAATTTGCTGCTTTAAATAGTAACATAGGTGGAATGACGCCAGAGTGTTTCCTATACAGACATTAAAGGTAGATTTCCAGGGAAGCTCAGCTTTCATTAGGGCACCTAAATATAATAGACTCATTTTCAAAATCCCAAGAGCACAATAGTTCCTGTTCTGTTTAGTAGAACCATTATTTTGCAGATCTGAACATCTGAGGTTTTTGGAAGCTTTCAGGTGTGTGAGTGTGCATCTGTGTGGTCCTGCAAGCCATTGTAAGGGATGAAATGGAAAAATGTGAGATTATTAATTTTTAAAGAAATAAAAAGGACAAGGCCCCGACGCTGCCTCTCCTGGGATAAAAAGAAAGGACTCAGCTGGATTACGTGGTGACATGCCAGCCCCAGCTGCACCAGCATGTGCACTCCAGCAAAGGACAAGACAATAGTTCCACTCACAGACACTGTTCAAGACACACAAGAGAAAAGAGGAAAAAAAAACCCAAAAAACCAAAAAAACAAACCAGAGTTAATGAGGTGCAGCTGAATAATACCTTCATAAAAGCAGTGAGAGAAACCAGGTAGACGTCATCTGCAAGGTAAATTAAAATTATACATCTCTGAGGATTATCAGTGAAAATTGAGATCTGGAAGGGAATTTGCTTTTGATATTGGAAGGGATAAATACCCACTGTAAATCTTTTTATGTGGGCTTGCAGAGCGGAACAGAGAAATTAAAGATAAATGAGATTAAGGCATTTTTTAAAACTACATTAGACATTTTTGAGTTACCCATGGAGTGAAAAAGGACTTTGGAGGAGGAGATTAGTTTAGACCCTCAGCAATACATTCATCTGTGAAATCAATTGGAATAAATCTTTTTTAATCTGAATTGGTCATCATTCCACTCCCCACACCCTCACCCTGCCCACCTCCCCCCCACCACAAAAAAAAGAAATAAAGAAATAAAAAGACACACCTCGAAAAGCCCTTTAGAACATTTCTGCATAGTCTGGCAATCAGCCCAGGTAAATGACATGCCGTGACTACTTTTAGATAAGAAACCTCTGGAAATAAGTTGCAGGATTTTGTTTGGTGTTTTGTTTTTCAAAAGGATACCCTTGGGAAGGCCCTTTTGCCTTAGTCTTGACAATTCCTCCCATTTTACTCCTTCTGGAAACAGAAGCTAACAAAAATCAAATACTATGCAAGTCCATGTTTGTCTCCTTTGCCAGAGCTGAGGTGCATACAACCACTGTGGTTTCATGCAGGCTGATATTGTTCAAAGTTGACTGGAAATGTTGTTAGGAAGAAAAGTGGAGGAAATGAGGGAAAGAAGTAATACATTCAGATGTATTTGGCTCTCTTCCTGGGAGCCCTTTTAATATAAAGAAACTCAACGAAGTTATATTTTTAGATCTGGAAAGATGCGTTTTCGTATTTCACACACTAAAGGGATTTGCCTTAATATACTCAAATTTCCCCCCTCCCTCCTCCTCCCTCATGTGCTAGAAGAAATGAACTTCAATCCTCAACTTAGCCACTGGATACACATATTTTGTTCTCCCTATTGGCCAGAATAAAACCCAATAAATGTATTTCATTTCTTTTGTGGATTTATAATAGCAACTGGCAAGGATGGTCTTAATCTCCTTACACTGCTTGCACCAATGAAAGAAACCTTTGCAATATTTCTTATAAGAGAAATTTAACGAAAATAGGAATAAAACCTGAAAATATAAATATTATTTCCATGAAGATCTGTTATAAAACATATGAAATCCATATCAATATCTCCAGAGGGTGCTTGGCATAATAGCACAATTTAGGCAAAGGGTTATTAAAAATGGAAAGAAATATATATTTCCCTAAATGATGACAGACTTGTTCAGAGACAATTGGGAAGTGTAGGCTTATGCTTAGGCAGCAAATTGATGGCAAATATCTACAAGTGTCACGTCAGAAAGAATTGAAAAACACAGCTTGGTACAGATGACTTAAAGCCAGTGGGGTTCTTCCCACTGGTGCCTCAGAAAAGGGTTTGCAGGCGTCAGGCTGCTATGTTTTGTCAGCATCTTTATTAAGGTACAAATCTATTTCAAGCANACTCAAAGGCCAAAGGTAGTCGGGCAACAGATTGAAAGATTTTAAGCACCTTTTAGTTTAAATGAGTAGAATCAAACCAAGCCCATACCCATACACTTTCTCACTAAAAATTCAGCTGCTATGGGTCAGTATTCCAGAGGAATAAACAGTGCATAGAAGTCACACAAGGAATTAAGTTACCCCCTTACATTCATAATCTTCATAAAATAACTTACACTACGCATCACAGTTTTCCACCTTCAACTTCCATAATAAACCAATTATAGAGGCCGTCAGGAGAACTGGCAGGGCTCTATATCAAGAAAAACAGCCTATGTGAGAAACACACAACAGACCTACACTAAATTCTTTGACTTATTTAAAGTCTGGGTCTCCACACTACAAATTTTCTGAGAGTGAGGTGATGGTGGGAAGAGATGTGAATTTTGCCTCTTGTGCTCTACCACAGAAACCTTTTTATATTCTTTAGAAAAAAACCCAAACAATTTCTCCCAGCTGTACAAGCTTCAAAATATAATAGAAATATCAACAAATGTGCAATCAAGCATCCCGTGATCATCTGAGAAGTTCATAGGTTGCCCAGGCTGCACCACACTCCAGCTCTCATCCGCTGCAGCAACTCAGACCTAAAGGAGATGAGCACAGCACTGTGGTGACTTTCCTGATAAAGAGAGCTTGTGCAACTCAAACACATATGGGAGCAAAACCTGTTGTTCATGGAGATTTCCAGAACCACTGCATGTTTTAAAGACAGGATGCATCAGAGCATGGAGGCATTTCAAAACTTCAAACCTAGGACTAGGGGAGCAGTGAGCTGGTTCAGGAGGAAATCAGCGAAACACTCAGGGGAGAGCAAGAGAAAAAAATTACTTTTCACACAAAGGCTCATGGGTGGAAGACCTGACGAAATGTCCCTCTACCTAGAGGAAAGGACAGAGATGACAGGAGCCAGCAGGAGCTGGCTTTTCATGGAAGCATGCTGGAACTCAGAGATGCACCAAGTAGTGATGGCCTTCCTACTGTGGAGATTGCCTAACATGTATCTAACTTCTCCCCACAAGAAAATCCATTATATTCCTGCTGACAGCACACCTTCAAACCAGTATGTATTACAGACACACTGGAAACCATTTAACTTCCTTATTTTAAGCCAAACTCATCTCATATTCAAAAATTAACCATGTTGCCATTTATTTCAGCGTGCCTTACCCAAATGTTCATTTCCCTTTGTATCAGGCTACTTCAAGTTTTCAAATACCTTTATTTCCCCAGCTCTTAGCTTTCCTTCCCTTCTTGAACATTATGCAGGCAACTATTCAGATAGGTCAGCCTGCAGGTTTGCAAAGGCCCATAATGTCAGGTTATTTTAACTAAGAGTGCTTTCCAGTGGGCTGTTGTGTAGGTGCACTCTCCCCACAAACATCCAGTAAAAGAAGACTGATAAAGGAAGCAATATATTTTTTATTTCTGCCTCTCTAGATTAAAAAAAATAAAATAATAATAATAAACAAGCTAGCAAGCAAAGCTGGGAATTTCAGTGAATACAAAAAAAATAGGCTTTTTTGACTGCAATGCCAGGAAACTGTAAGCATTGGAAGAAAGGCAATTTGTCAGCAGGAGACAAAGATTCTCTGCTCAGAAATAATCATAATGGATAGTTATGTCTGCTGTTGGGTTTTTGGTTTGGGGGTTTTCTTCTTTGTTTTTTCTTTGGTTTTACTTATTCTTCCCAACCCATGCACAAAAA